>WNWK01034440.1:0-20449 GCA_009830355.1 Cherax destructor | reverse complement strand
GATAAGACACATCCATATATCAAAAAGGGGGCACATAAGATTCACCCATCTTTCAGGAGGCAGATTGGAGGACTGACGCCATTGCACCCCCCCTTTTGAAGGCAGGTTTGGGAGACTAATGCCCCTCACCCACCTTTTAGGAGGAAGGTATTTGGAACTCATGCCCCTGAACTCACCTTATCAGGAATTAGTTGTGATAGGATTCCCCAAAACTAACCAAGTCAGGAGGCAAGTGTGGGAGACTCTGACCAATATGCCTACTTTATCAGGAAGTGAGTGTAGGGGACTCACACCCTCCTTACATTATCAGGAGGAGGGATACCCTCATATTACATTATCAGGAGGTGAGTGTGGGGACTCACACCCTCATACTTACATTATCAGGAGGTGAGTGTAGGGGACTCACACCCTCATCCCATTATCAGGAGGTGAGTATATGTATCGTAAGTTTAGGTTTTGTAAATAACAGAAGCAGCCGTGAAGTTTCTCAAATATAACCATTAAAAATAGCTTTAATATGCCGTGTTGCTCAGCTTATGCACACTCATAACCGTCGCCTCCAAATCAATATTATGGCATGACGTAAATTTTTTTGAAATCTGTGTAAAGGGAAAAAGGAAGGACCTTTACAAGGTGTCTCTCAACATCAAGCAAGCCTGTATCTACCTCACTGGGCGTTGACCTGTCATGAACATTTATATAATGCCGTATAGGCTGGAATTTGCTGGTGCTTGGTACAAGGAAGTTTTTTAAAAAAGTTTAATTACCCTGCCTTCCAGGGGATTAAATAATTCACAAACATTAATAAATGTGTGATTTTTTATTATTATTATTATTATTATTATTATTATTATTATTATTATTATTATTATTATTATTATTATTATTATTATTTTTTTGTTATTATTATTATTATTATTATTATTATTATTATTATTATTATTTTTATTATTATTATTATTATTATTATTATTATTATTATTATTATTATTGATGTTGATGTTTTCGTTATTATCATTACTATTATGTAAAACCGTTTGTCGTATTTTCTGGTAGAATAGGTAGGTAGCGTGGAAGGTTAGTTAAACGGTGTAGACCAGCGGGATTTATTCAGTGAATGGTTAAGGAGGCAGGTGTTGAGGGCCGCCAGGGAGGAGGGGAGGGGGTAGGTCTTGACGGATGGCCAGCTGATTTCAAAGTGAGGCCGAGGACAGGCCTTGAGGATAGACCAAGGTAGCCCTGCCATCTACCGGTCGTCCTTGAAACTAGGCCTAGGTCAGTAACTCATTTGTGGAAATATTTGAAACTGGTGGGTAGACCTACTGTCTACAATTATTTTTATTATTATTATTTTTATTCATATTCTTCTTATTATTATTATTATTATTATTGAAAATCTGTGAAACTCTGGGGAATTTTGCAGTGATTACGGAATGGGGGGATATTCGGGTTTGATCCAAGGAAGTGGAGGCGTAATTGTGTAAACATATGACGATATATAAAATTTTTTTTTTTGCACCGGAGAACGTGTATTACGTTGCATTATTTCTTTTTGTTATTTTACTCTTCATACATTATTTTTTTCTTTATCTTTCATTTATCATTTTCGTCTTTTTCTCTCACTTCGACTCTCACTCTCTCTCTCTCTCTCTCTCTCTCCTCTCTCTCTCTCTCTCTCTCTCTCTCTCTCTCTCTCTCCTCATCTCTCTCTCTCTCACACTTTTACACAAGGGTTTAACTGGGTTAGGTTTATGGTTCCTAACTTTATTTACAAGCTAAGAGCTGTTGTCTAACTCAGCTCATTTTCAAGCCTTTTATTGTTATGAGACAGACAAATCGGGAACAGGGTGAAATTTTAACCATCTGTGGGCCGCAATTTCTTTTTGGGCATCTGATTTTATTTCGTTGATGTTATTATGCTGTACGAACATGTTCCATACTCGAGTCTTCCTAGGACTGAATATTTTTTTTTTTTCTCTCTCTCTCTCTCTCTCTCTCTCTCTCTCTCTCTCTCTCTCATTCTTTAACTACGACACTATAAATCTGATATAGTGACTGCTAAACATTCTCCCCCACTGACAATTTGGGTGTCTCATTATTCAAGAGATTCTTAACTTGGTTGGTGGCCGCTTTTTCTTTACCTCCTGTTTTGTTTTCCTGCTGTAACTTAAGTAATCTTCCTCAGACAGACTTGAAACTTTCAACGCTGGTGTATCTTAGAGGAAGAGTCAAGTTATTATTTGAACTGTGTAGGCACAAAATTTTTAAATTTTCTAAATGAAAAGATCGTTGTGTTTTTCATTTTGAAATTGAAAATGCGTTTTTCGATCGGCTTCAAAATTTCCACTCAAAGGAAATTTCAGGTCATTGAACCTTGGTTCAAAGTTTCCAATTTTATTAAAAAAAATGGAAGGACTATTTTTCAAGCGATAACTTCAGAATGTTTATTTTAGATGGTTTCAAACTTTTAATGTTGGTGATTCTATCCCAGAGGAAGGTTCATTGTATTATTAGGTGGAGTAGGTTCGAATCTGTGAAGTTCGAAACACAATAAGAACGATACTGGTTTCAGTGTCGGAAGTGAGTTCTTTTTACGACCAAGTGGAAGCTTTCAATGAACGAGTATCTTATACAGAAGCTTCGTATTACGAACACAGGTGTATTATGGCCTGCACACCTTGTTGTAATGCGAGAACCAATAGTGGAACAAGCAAAAGACATCAGAGGATAATATGACTTGTGTTTCCTTCATCATAGAAGCAAGTTGGTATTTACACTATGTACAATAATGTAAGAGCAAGCATACCACACGGTGGTCAAAAGAGGCAAATTGCAAGTGCTAGACACAGAGCACTGTGAGTGACCAGCAGCCCAGACAAGTCTGCCAAAACTGGTGTCACAGGTGAACCACATTGCTTCACAGCTCCTTTGGGTTTTCCTGTGATTGACCGATGAACCAAGGTACTGATATATAATGACGAATAAATTGTAACATACTGGAATCATGCCACACTTCGTTTTTATTTGGGCCTTTATCGTATAGATTTAAATATTTTTTAAGCAAATTTCTTAATTAGAATAAAAAAGATAACTTAATAATTCTTCTTTTGTTCGATTTCAAACATTTAACAGAAGGTGAATCTTAGTTGAAGGTTTGCATTATTATAAGATGAGCAACTGCAAATCAACTAGTTTTATTTTTGTTCTTAGTTGTTCTCTGTGGTAGTTGCAGCAGCTTGTTCTCTGTGGGTAGTTGTGACAGCTTAGCTTGTTCTCTGTGGGTAGTTGTGACAGCTTAGCTTGTTCTCTGTGGGTAGTTGTGGCAGCTTAGCTTGTTCTCTGTGGGTAGTTGTGACAGCTCAGCTTGTTCTTTGTGGGTAGTTGTGGGAGCTCAGCTTATGAAGGGAAACCTGCCTCCACTACATCGTTTCCCAAAAACTATTCCACTTCCCGACCATTTCCGGACTGAAGAAATACTTCCTAACACCCCCGGATTCATCTGATTCTTCAATTTTAAACTGTGTCCCCTTGTTGCTGTGTCCCATTCTGGAACATTTTTGTTTCTGTCCACCTTGTAAATTTCCCTTAAGTTTTTTTTTTTATATGTCCCCCTATCTTCCTGTCCTCCAGTGTCTTTAGGTCGTTTTCCCCTTAACCTTTTTTTTCGAAAGGACAAAAACCCTTAGTTTCCGGGACTAGTTTTTGTTGAAAACCTTTGCCCCCTTTTCTAGTTTTTTTTACGTGCTTGGCTGGGTGGGGCCCCAAACTGGTGCTGCATACCCAATATGGGCCTAACTACCATTTACGGGGGCCCCGAACGTTTCCCTTATTAAGATGTCGGAATGCTGTTCTTAGGTTTGCTGGGGCGCCCTATGCTGCAGCAGTTTTTGGGGGTTGATGGGGCCCCTTTCAGGAGATGTGCCTGGTGTTATACTCCCCCCCAAAAGATCTTTTCCTTGATTAAAGGTTTGTGTCTCTGGCCCCCAAAACTGACCCGGGCTGCGGTCTTCTTTGCCCTTTCCCCCCTCTTCATGACTTTGACCCTTTGGGGGGGTTGGGAAATCCAGGAACCAATTGTTTGGGCCAGGCTTGCAGCCTGTCCAGATCCCTTTGTAGTTCTGCCTGGGCCCCGTCCGATTGGGAAATTTTTCATCAACTTTTAAACATCTGCAAAAAAAGGGACACTTGGAGTCTATTTCCCTTTCCCTCATGTGTTCAAAATACCAGAAACAGCACCGTCCTAGGGGCTGACCCCTGTGGAACCCCATTTCACCGGGCCCACCCCCTGGGCACCTCGCCCCGTACCATGACTGCGTTTTCTTCCTTTAAGGGGATTCCCTGATCCATTGGAGTGCCTTCCCTGTTATTCCCCGCCTGGTCCCCCCAGCTTTTTTCAAATTCCCCAACTCCTTTTTGGGAACTGTGTCAAACGCCTTATTACAGTCCAAGAAAATGCCAATTTTTCTCTTGTCTTATTCTGTCACCCTGTCATAGAACTCCAGTAGGATTGTGACACAGGTTTTCCCCGTCCCTAAAACCCGTGTTGGCCATCATTGATAAGCTCTTTCCCTTTTGGGTGTTCCCCCAAATTTTCCGGGGAAATCTTTTTCCCATGACTTTGCATACTAAAATGTCAGTGACACTGGTCTGTAGTTCATTTGCTCCGTTCCTTTTTTTTTTAAATTAAACTACATTTGCGGGGTCTTCCAACCTTTTGGTAACCCCCTGTTTCAATAGATGTTTGAATATTGTTGTTAGTGGTACACATAGCACCTCAGCTCTCTCCCCAGGACCCATGGAGAGATGTTTTCCGGCCCTTTGCACCCCTTTTTCCCACTTCTTCCTCTTTTGGGCAAAATTTTGCACTTGGTGGTGTACCCCCCTCTCTGTCTTTCTGGAGTCCTTCTGTCTCCTTTTGTGAACACTTTTTGAATCTCTTGTTGATTTCCCTCAATACTTCGCGGTCATTTTTTGGGCCCCCCCCCCTTTTCCCTTCCTTAGCCCGATCACCTGGTTCTTGACTGTTTTTTTCCCTCCTGATGTGGCTGTACAACAGCTTTGGGCGTTTTGGGTTTTCCTTTCCCTATGTCATTTTCATTTGTCGGGGGGCCTCCTTTTTACCTGTGCATATTCATTTCTGGCCCCCACACTGCTCTCCTTATTTTCCTGGGCCCTTTTGCCTTCTATACTTTTTTTCTTTTCCCCTTTAGCACACTTGGTTTTGGCCTCCCCCCCCCTTTTTTTGGGGGAACCCCGGGCTCATACTGGCTTTTTTATTATTCCTGTTACCCTTTTTTTACAAACCTCTCCCTCAGCTTCCCTTTTCATATTGTTGTTACTTTATTCCATCATCCGTTTTTCCCCTGCCCTGCCAGTTCTTTTGTCCCCCCCGAACCCCGTTCAGCAAGTTCTTATGTCCACAGTTTTCCCCTTTTTGTAGTTTGGTTTTATTGTCCAGCCCTTCCTGCCCCCCCACTTGTAACTCTACGTATTCGAAGCTTTAAACCCCATGATTATTGGCCTTAAGGAGTCTTTTCATAGGGGATATCCTCAATATCTGCATAACTCAAGGTGAATATTTGGTCCAGTCTCGCTGGTTCATCCTCTCCCCCCTCTCTGGTAGTGTCCCTTACGTGTTGGTAGATGAAGTTATCCAGTACCACCTCCATCATCTTAGCCCTCCACGTTTCTTGGCCCCCCTGTGGGTTCCAAGTTTTCCCAATCAATTTCCTTGTGGTTGAAGTTACCCCGATCAGTAGCCTTTTGCCCCCGCTCCATGAGCCCTTCTGGGCCCCTTCAGCCAGGGGTGTGTGTGTGTGTGTATGTATCACCCCAAATTTTGGTTCAGGGGTCGAGACTCAGCTCCTCCCCGCCCTTTGCTGTCCGCTACTGGGTCTCTGCCTGCTCCATCAGCTTTATCATACCTTGTCTTAAAATTTGTATAGTTCCGCCTCCACTATATCTTTTAGACTATTCCACTTCCTGACTACTCTGTGGCTGAAAAAAAAATTCCTAACATCCCTTTGACTTATCTGAGTCTTCAGCTTTCAGTTGTGTCCCCCTTTTTTCTGTGTTCCCCTCTGGGAAAAATCATGTCACTGTCTACCTTGTCGATTCCCCCCGATTTTTTTATGTCGTTATCATGTCTCCTCTGACCCTTCTTTCCTCCAGTGTTGTTAGTCCTATTTCCCCCAACCTTTTTTTATAGGACAGACCCTGAGTTTGGCACTAACCTTGTCGCAAACCTTTTCACTTTCTCAGTTTTTTACGTGCTTGACCAGGGGGTGGGTTTCCGACTGGTGCTGCATATTCTAGTATGGGCCCGACGTACACGGTGTGTGTGTGTGATGTTGGCCCGGGAGATTTGGGACAAGGTTCTCAAGTACTTTGAATGCATATATTATTTATGTATTTTTCTCCTCCGCCACAGGAATACATATTTTAAAACTTTAATGCATCCTTAGTAATTTATATGGGTTTTTTCTAAGTGGGCAGTGAAAGACCCTGTACCTATTCCAGCTCTGATATCACTCATGCCCTGAATTTGGGGGCCCCAAAAAAGAATCTTCAAGACTACGACGTTCATCACCACTCCCATGTTAAGGGGCTCACACCCTGTCTTCCACTGTCTTCTGTATATATTTGTACAGTCGGGAGATTATGTCCATGTGTTGTGTTGATAAAGCCACTGACTGAGGAGCGTCAAACAAGGATTCCTAGATGCTGATTCTGAGTCTAATTCAGAGTTCATTAGCTAAATTCCACAGTTTAGCAGAAACGATAATTTTTGTTAATGGTAGAGGTGAAGTGTTTAAACTTTTTTCTAACTTTACATTTTACAGCAAATAAACAGATACTTGAACACTATAAAGAAAATTGAAATATGCCATTTATCCCAGATGTCCGGAAAGGGGGGAGGGAGAGAAGAACAGAACGTCATTAATCAACAGAGTATAGAGTTTTTTTTTCCCTTCATTTTTATGTCATTTTTTGTGTCTGGAGCGGGGTTAAACATGGCCATCCATGGAAGTATTGCCTCTCTTTTACACTAGTGCCAAATGGATCCAGGTTAATTGTTTTCCCTACTAGTCCTTATCTGTGTTCTTGTATTTCCTGAAAATTTTTCGTTTTCCGCATCCTTTTTTTTCGAGGATTTAATGGGCGATTTATTTTACAATGGTATTCCGTAGATCGATTGTTAGCATAGTCAGCTGACAAATAAGTCCGGGGGGGACCCCTGGTAAGGTTAAAACATTAGGACGAGTTTTTAAGATACCTGCCGTCCATGTTCACCTATCAATAAAATAGATACCTGCGTGTTAGTCGACGGGTTTTTGGGTCGCATCCTGGGACAAAATTGACCAAATTTGCGGGAAATGTCAATAACAAGGGCCTTTCATATAGTAGTATGTCATTAATGTCAGCTATGGTCTGTTTTACCTTGTAATGTACTTGTAGAAATAAAGATTATTATTAATATTATTATTGTTATTATTTTCCATTTTTTTTTTTAATATATTATAAATTTATAAGAAAGAACTAATTCATAGGGGGCCATAGATTTCCCCTGGGAATGGAGAGGAATCAGGTCTGATCCAGATCATCGACAGCAAGACTTTCCCTGTTGTTTTATCTTGTTCTTTTTTGCTTTTTGCTTTCTGGTACAGTGCCCCGAGCGTCTTGTGGTATAATTTTTTTTTAGGGTTCCACCAGCTGAACCTGCCGGTTTACACCCTTTCGTATATTAGCACTGTTGAAAAAGCAAAAATTGCAAGTCTATTTGCGATTAGGTACCCGATTATATGTGTCTTTTGTAATTTTTGGGGAAAAAGATGAATAAAAACTATGCAATAGAGTCATACATTCCCAAAATATGAAAATGTGTTTCTCTTTCTTTTTGGGGAGCCACTGAAGTCGAGCAAATGCGATATTCCCCCTTGTTTGGTAATTGTCTAAAGTACTCTGCTGGAAAAACTCAGCACCGGGTTATCCTGCTAACTGCCCAGTTTTTATAGAAAACCTCACAAGCATGTTCATTGTTGATTGCTTTATCTCTACTATCTCCAGCAGTTACTTCATTTTCACTATACGTCACATCGTCAGCTACATTATTAATTTTCATATTCTAACTTTGTTTATCAAATTCTCTATTTTTCCACTTTTCTTTTAAAATTTTTATCAAATTTTTCAATTTTCTTGCCTTATACTCAATGTCTCTTTCAATTCTAATATTTTTTTCTTTAATTTCATAATCAACTTTTCTTGCCATTTATGAGCAGCTTTTGTTTTCCCCGATAACCGTCTTTTACCTAGATAGTGTTATCTAAGCCTTAGTTAAAAATGATTTTATAATGAAACTATATTGAAAACCCCCTGATATACACGTTAATTAAAAAAAAAATATTTTATCCACCTAATCTTTTTTTAGATATTTCATTCCTTTATTATATCATTCTGTACATGTTACCCCCTTCTTACTTTCATATTCGTCATAATTTTTATATTTTTTTTTAACAGTCATTTTTTTTTTTCCTTTTTTTTTTCCGGTTTTAATTATTTTGTTTTTTATTTCTTTTATTAAAAAATTTTTCCAAAAAAGTTTATTTTTTTTTTGTTTAAATTAAAAAATTATTTTTTATTAAATAATTTTATATATATATATATATATATATATATATATATATGTCGTGCCGATTAGGTAAAACTGGTCAATTAGCAAGAACTCATCTTAAAAATTTAAATCCTTTTTAAAAATTTTCTTATACGTTTAAAGATATATTTTTTTTTATTTATGTTAATATAAGAATTTATAATTTTTTACCAAGAGAAAATTTGAAAACCTACCTAACCCTTTTTACAACAAGCGCAATTTTAAATTTTGCCTTAACCCAACTAAATATATTTTAGATAAAGTTAACATTAATTTAATAATAAACAAACACAATGAAAAATATTTTTCGTTAGGTTCAGAATGATTTTGGCGAAATTATTGCATACACAAATTATCACAGATTTCCCATTTTTTTTTCATCCGCCTTCTTTTGCACTCCTCACCATCCCCTTCACCTTTTTTTATCCCATATACTCTGCTCTTCATTAACACTTTGTTTTGTAAAAACCCCTTTTAAGCTACTTTTTTTTCTTTTTTTCACACCCTTTACTTCTTTCATTCCACCACTCACCCCCTTTTCCCCCTGGGACCCACCCTCCTATAGCCAAAACTTCTGCCCCACATTCTAATACTGCATTTTAAAAATATCCTAACCCCTAACCCCACTACTCCTATTTTTCACTAGGCCCCCCCTTTTTGGCCCAAAAGTTGCTTATATCTCACCCTAACTTCCTCCTCCTTAGTTTATAATTTTTCCCTCTCTTACTTGCTGTTGCCATTTTCTTTTTTTCCCATCTACCTTTTTCTCTAACTGTAGCTACAACCAAATAATGATCTGATATATCCGTTGCCCCCCTATAAACATGTACATCCCAAATTTTCCCATCAACCATCCACCAATACATAACCAACAAACTACTTTTCCTTTCATGCTATATCATACCTTGTATATTTATTTATCCTCTTTTTCATAAAATATGTATTACTTATTACCAAACCTCTTTTTACACATAGCTCAAAATGGTTCCCCCATTTACATTTACCCCTGCACCCCAAAACCTACTACTCCCTCCACAACATTTTTTCCCCTTTTAGCATTAAGATCCCCAACCACAATTACCCCTCACTTGGTTCAAAAATCCCCCACACTCACCAACATTTCCCAAAATTTCTTTTCCTCTACACTTCCTCTTCTCCAGGTGCATAAACACTTACTATAACCCCTTTTTCATCCAACCTTTTTTTTACTCCCATAATCCTTGAATTTATACATATATATATTTTGTAAATTTTGAAGAATATTCCAAATATATGACGGAGTTACATAAGCCTAACTCCTAAATATGCCGATCCGGGCCCCAAGGATATTGCAATATAGGAAAATATGTGATAGGTACAGTGTTTATCCAGGGCGTGGACTGTGTACACTTTTGTATTGCAATATATGGTGACAGGAACAGTGTCCATGCAGGGCGTGACTGTGTAGAGTCTGTAGACAGTTGTTTTGCTTCCCCACCATCACAACATCAACATATGCTGGCTGACTCGCCCTTTTTCACTCCCTCATACCAGTTTATCTCCATTTTCAACTCTTCCCTGAGGATTCTTTTATTAAAATTAATTTTACAGTCTAAAAGCTGTGATCCTCCTCAGCTCATTTTTTTTCACAATGGTTTTACAAGGTTATATTAAAGTTCCTGTTTTTTATTTGCAAGCTAAGAGCTGTACCTACACCTGCTCACTTGACGCCATTTGGGACCTATAATTTCATTTGATCAACTTACTTTTTTTCGTTGATGTTATTATGTTGACGAATTTGTTCCAGTGTCGAGTCATCTCAGACGAAGTGAAGTTGCTGCGCTGCCCGTCTTGTTGTGTAGAAGCTCTTTTCTGGCTGTCCTCTGAGTGAAGACAAGTGTGATAATTTGACAATATTGGCCTTGTATATAACAGTAAGGTAATCCACATCCCCTTTTGTGTTGAAGGTTCTGTTGAAATGACAGATATGTCCAGGTTTGGTCCAGGCGAGACATAAGTCGTCTTGCTCTGTTCTGTATTCCGTCTAGAAGTCGTAGATGAGACAGGGGAAGACAGGAATCCAAGAAAAGGAGTATACTCAATTTTGATCCTACTTGTGTCTAGTGCAGAAACTTATAACCTCTATACACACACACCGCCTTTTCTCTCTCTCTCTCTCTCTCTCTCTCTCTCTCTCTCTCTCTCTCTCTCTCTCTCCCCCTCCTGTCCATATAATGAGGTAACCAGTGAGACCAGGCAAGTCTAACTACATGAAATAAAGGCAATTTACGTGAATGTTTTCAGTATTTAAAAAAAAAAAAAAGATTCATTAACTAGGTAGGCATCCTCAATCGCCCAGATATTATCACTCAGTGTCTCATGTCTTGATCTAAACAGCCATCTGACTGAAGAAACTCTTAGAATACAACATTTTCAGTAATGTTGCTACACATAAAAAAAATGTGGCGTGACCTTGCATGTTAAGAATGAGCTTCATGCAATTGATATTCACCATGATGTTGAGATAGTATATGACTCAGTAATTGTCAAAATTCATGGTAGTGAGAACTAAAATATTTGTCTCGGAGTAGTGTATCGACCTACCTACCTGGGGTCTACCTGAGGGTATTCCGGGGATCAACGTGTCCACGGCCCGGTTGATCAGGGCCTGGTCAACCAGGCTGTTACTGCTCGCCGCATACATTCCAACATACGAACCACACACCAGCTGATCCTGCACCGGATTTAAGTATCTGTCCAGTCCTTCTGAAGGCAGCAGAAAAACGACGCCTTTTTCTTCCCCCGCGATATTAATGAAATAAATAGTAACAGAAAGACAAGCACACTTGGTGACTTTATGACCTTAATTTGAGATTATAGGATAAACGTAAGATATATAAATTATATGGTAGCCTAAAATATAATGATATTTACATTTAGTAACAAAGAAAGACAGATATGAAATGGTGGACGTCATCTGAAACACAGATTCCCTCAACATCATATGTAATCCTAAAAAATTTCTACAAATACGTCACGGGAGAATAAAAGGCATAAACAAGGGTAAGTTCTTTAACAAACAATAAGGAAAATTTAGTTTTCAGTTCCTTTAAGTATTGTTCAACAATGAACATCTATTCTCTACAGATTAACTTCCGATATTGGGAAGATGTTGATGTTCTTTAACTTCGGTCTGAAATTTTTTTGGTACCCTCAAAGGAGTACTTTTTAGAAAGATCGATATTTTTTCTCTTCCTCATATTTTATTTTGATAATACTCATCCAACCAGATTGTTAGTGCTGTAACTGTGGTCTCATCTTTGCGAACAACATTGTCGTCACTTGATGGCTTCCAGTGCCTTGCCTTTGCCGACCTGTGCACAAATTTTCTTTTCAGTGTAATTTTCATGAGTTTTCCTCGGTGATTCCTGCGATGATGGAGCAGAGTGATACAATTATCTGTTCTTGGACACTGTTTTGATGATGTGGTTAGTAATTGCCGCCTCTTGCAGTAATTGCTTGAAAGATGTTGCCAAACAAGAGCAGGTTGCGCCATGCCATAATGGTGCCTCGGGCTTCGAAGTTGGTGGAACATTCATTTACTTGCTTTAGAAGGTCTGTATATGTACCTGCAGCATTTGAATAAACTTACAGCTTTATAAATAGGAGATAGGGTCCTGTTAGCAATAGATCTGAATGTCATCAGACATTTCAACTGCCTGTGGAGGCTGTGGGCTGCTCTCTTCAGAAAGCATATGTGACCCAACACACCCATTATGTGCACGGATGAGGTCCTGATATGCTGCACAAACCTGTCATGTGCCTTATCTTTCACTGTTAAGTGCACTGTCACCCTGGCTTTGTGGCTGGCTAGCTGCATCATCCTCTGCCACGCCTCACTCTGTGTGGTAAACCTGAGCTGGAGGGAAAATCACCCATATGGGTGAAGGCACATGCCAATAGTGGTTTGTGGTGGAGGAGGATAGAGATGCAGGAGAGTGTAGTCCCAGATGTGGTTGATGGTCTCAGCCTCGTAGGTGGTGAGGGAGGGATAGAGGTGGTGAGGGAGGGATAGAGGTGGCACCCTGAGCAGGCAGGTCTAGCTGGCTGTGTCAGAGTTGCCAGCTCTCCACACTAAACAGCACATCACTATGCACAGCACGTCACTATACACAACACACCACTATTCACAACTCACCACTATTCAAAACATATGATACACCCCAAAGAAAAAAACTTCCCCTGTGCTATCTGAACACGTTTGCACGATATGTATGTGAGTGTGGAGGGAATGGAGACACACAGTCATTCTCCTACATCCCCTCTTCCGCCTCCTCCATATTGTCCTCCTCCCCTCACAACCCCCTTCTTCCCTCCCATGACCATTGTGTATCCACACTCACCCCTCTGGCACTGAACCAACGTATGCAACACTTTTCTTGATTCTGATGAAAGAAGTGAAGTGCAGGGTCTTCTCGGCACTCCAAAACAAGCGGCAGGTATTCACACTCAGTCCTCTTGGTGATAATCCTGGAATGTGTTCTTTTTATTTTTTTTATTAACATATCGGTCGTTTCTCACCAGGACTGAAGTTCAGCCTGCGGTTTCCCTGAATCCCTTCATCCCTTGCTCTCACTCTAACAGCACGTCAAGTCCTAAAACCACTTGTCTCCACTCGCTCCTATCTAATATGCTCACACATGCTTGCTGGAAGTTCAAGCCCATCACACTCAAAACCTCTCTTGCCAGCTCCCACCAACCTTTCCTAGGCCGACCCCTACCCCATCTTCCTTCCACTACAGATTTATATACTCTCCAGGTCATTATATTTCGTTCCATCCTCTCAGTGTCCGAACAACCTCAACAACCCCTCCTCAGCTCTCTGGATAATACTTTTAGTAACCCCGCACCTCCTAATTTCCAAAGTATGGATTCTCTGCATTACATTCACACTACACATTGCCCTCAGACACATCTCCACTGCCTCCAGCCTTCTTGTTGCAACATTCACCCCCCATGCCTCACACCCACATAAGAGCGTTGGTATGAGTATGGTCCCATACATTCCCTTTTGCTTCCATGGATAAAGTTCTTTGTCTCCACAGACTCCTCAGTGCACCACTCACCTTTTCCCCTCATCAATTCTGTGATCCATCTCGTCTTTCATACACCAATCTGCTGACACATCCACTCCCAGATATATGAATGGATTCACCTCCTCCATACTCCCTCCCTCCAATCTGATATCCAGTCTTTCATTACATAATTTTTTTGTTTTCCTCGTCACCTTACACTTTCCTATGTTCACTTTTAATTTCCTTCTTTACATACCCTATGAAACTCATCCACCAACCTCTGCAACGTCTCTTCAAAATCTCTCAAAAGCACAGTGTCATCAGCAAATAGCAACTGTGACTACACACACTTTGTTTTAGATTCTTTATCTTTTAACCCCCACACCTCTTGTCAGCACCTGAGCATTCACTTCTCTTAAAACTCCATCTATAAATATACTGAACAACCATGATGACATCACACATCCCTGTCTAAGGCCTACTTTCAACGGAAAATAATCTCCCTCTCTCCAACAAAATTCTAACCTGAGCCTCACTATCCTCGTAAAAATTCTTCACTGCTTTCAGTAGCCTACCTCCTATTCCATACATTTGCAACATCTGCCACATTGCTCTCCTATCCACCCTATCATACGCCTTTCCAAATCCATAAATGCCACAAAATCTTTACTTTTATCTAAATACTGTTCACGTATATGTTTCACTGTAAACACTTAGTCTACACACCCTCTACCCTTCCTGAAGCCTCCTTGTTCATCTTCTATCCTGCTCTCCATCTTAATCTTAATTCGTCCAATAATAACTCTAACTTACACTTTACCAGGTATACTCAACAGACTTATTCCCTATAATATTTACACTCTCCTAACTCTCTCTTTTTCTCTCCACATACTCCTCCTGCCTTGTATCACTTCTACTTTTTCTAAACCTCTCATATGCTAACTTTTTTTCTCTTACTACTCTCTTTACATCATCATTCCTCCAATCGCTCTTTTTCTTCTCTTCCACACCCACTTTCCTGCAACCACAAACTTCTGCTGAACACTAACACTACTTTCTTAAATCTGCCTCATATTTCTTCAACCTCATTGTCTATACTCCCACTAGCCCAGCTTTCTTTATAGTTGTTTATATCTTACCATAACTGCCACCTTTTGTTTATAAGCCATCATTTCTCTCTTGTTGATTCTGTTCACCTTGCATTTCATCTAACTTTACTCACACTTTAGCTACAACTAAAATGTGACCTGATATATCTGTGGCCCTCTATAAACATGCACTTCCTGAAGTCTACTCATAAGCCTCTTTCTATACAAAGTTCAATCAAAGGCCCCCATTATTGTTTACACCTGCCACCACAAACTCAAATACCACACCCCCTAATCGTTTGAATATTGCTTTAGAATTATACAAATTGAATTCATTTATAATTAATAAAATTTGGGAAGAATTTAAGATACACTCGACAAGCTAAAATCTTAAAGCCTGGGTTAAATTTAAGTTTTGTTTGACAGTTCCTTGACTACCTGGGTTAAATTTAAGTTTTGTTTGACAGTTCCTTGACTACCTGGGTTAAATTTAAGTTTTGTTTGACAGTTCCTTGACTACCTGGGTTAAATTTAAGTTTTGTTTGACAGTTCCTTGACTACCTGGGTAGAATTTAAGTTTTGTTTGACAGTTCCTTGACTACCTGGGTAGAATTTAAGTTTTGTTTGACAGTTCCTTGACTACCTGGGTAGAATTTAAGTTTTGTTTGACAGTTCCTTGACTACCTGGGTAGAATTTAAGTTTTGTTTGACAGTTCCTTGACTACCTGGGTAGAATTTAAGTTTTGTTTGACAGTTCCTTGACTACCTGGGTAGAATTTAAGTTTTGTTTGACAGTTCCTTGACTACCTGGGTAGAATTTAAGTTTTGTTTGACAGTTCCTTGACTACCTACTCATATCATCATAAAAAGGTCAAGTTGTAAGTTGACTGCGAGGTGTAATCTCGTCCTTATGTGTCTTTCTGTTGATATTTTATTTTTACAGTTAATTGATAATGTGAGAAGTCACGAAAGGGACGGGGTTAAAGAGGTTTTGTGTGCAAGGCGCTTGGACATATAGCAGGATGTGTGAGCGTATTAGAAGTGAGTAGACTTGACGAGCTGTTGGAGTATGAGCAGGGTGATATTTTGTGAAGGGATTCAGGGAAAATGGTTAGCTGGTCTTGAGTCCTGGAGTGGGAAGCACAATGCCTGCACTTTAGATGAGTGGTTTGGGATATTTGCTGTTTGGAGTGACATCTGAACTGTTGATCTGCCCGCCTCTGCAAAGACAGCGATTATGTTTGAATGAAGGTGAAAGCGTTTCTTTTCTGGGTCAATCTGCCTCGGTGGGAGACGGCCAACGCGTTCAAATAAATAAATATGTATATATGTCGTGCCGAAAAGGCAAAACCTGCGATTTTGGTTTAAATAGCGATGCTTTGTACACAAACGAGTGGTATTGATCAATAACAACACTGCGACTAGCCAAGGAATGAAATTATATCAGAGGCACCCACACCACCGTATGTCCTCGGATCAAGGTAACACATCTAGCTCTGCTGGGTGCTTGATTCTTGTAGGATTTGGTGGTCCTGTGGGTTAGAGCGTCATGTGGGTTTCGCTCACCATGAGGCGGGCGAAAACAACATGAGTTCGAGTCCATAGATAGTTGCAGTGTTGTTATTGATCATACCACTCGTTCGTGTTACATAATATATATATATATATATATATATATATATATATATATATAATCTTTTCATTTCTCCTATCATTTAATCTACGTTTTTGCGGATAGCATCGGTTTTTTGTGTTCAGGATCAGATGGCTTATGTAATTAAGCCGTGTTATTTTTATAATAAACGTTTTTGTTTCTGAGAAGCAAAAACTTGTAAGAACATCTTTAAGTGTGTTCATGTGTGTTCATACACTTATTTTTATTCAACTTTCTACGGCAGAGAAATATAGTGTTCAAAACACATTTATTTATTTATTTTGTATTGTGTTTCACTCCATTGATATTGTGAACCATTAATGTATATTGGTTCTGAGTTTTTCTGTGTAGTAATGAAGGTTGTGAACATAAATTACTTAATCATATAAATAGCAGTGGAGATAATCTAGTTGTCAATTCATCATATATTTCTTGTTGTAGACTGTAATGCTGGAAATCCATTTTCCAGAATGTTTTGTTGTAGTGGAAACAATATTGTAAAAATACATGAATACATCATTTACTGATTGTAAACCAATTGTAGTTTACAATCATTGTGTCTTTCCACTCTTCTCTTGCGTGTCCCCTGGCCTGGTGGCTAAAGCTCTCGGTTCACACGGCAAATGTCCGGGTTCGACTCCCAGCGAGGGTAGAAACATTGGGCGTGTTTCTTTACACCGGTTGTCTGTGTTCACCTATCAGTAAAATGGATACCTGGGTGTTAGTCGACTGGTGTGGGTCGCATCTTGGGACAAAACTGACCTAATTTGCCCGAAATGCTCAGCATAACAAGAGGCTTTCTATATAGTAGTATGTCACTGATGTCAGCTATGGTCTGTATACCTTGTACATGTACTTGTACTAAATACAGATATTATTATTATTATTATTATTATTATTATTATTATTGTTGTTGTTGTTGTTTAGTAGTGGTCCTCAAGTTGTTTCCATTCGTGGCTGTCACATTCGCGATGGTACCCCAAATACGTTCGATTGTGTTTACGTCCAAAGACTTATTGGGTTATATAAGACTGACAATAATCCTCAGTTCTTGGCACCACTGCAGCTCAACACTAGCATTAAGCACTACAGAGTTGTGCATAAAAACTAGTCTTTCAGAGAATGTGAAACCATAGAACCTTACAAGAGGATGTATAACCTCCAGTATTTCTAGAAACTAGTCATCCAACACCGCCATTAAGTTGAGTCCCCCCCCCCACGTTGCCGGTTACGTGGTTCCTCCTTGCCTTTTCAATTAGAATATTTAATTATCTATTCAAATTATAAATTATAAACCATACCACGGGTGGGGTTCGAACCCGCGGTCAGAGAGTCTCAAATTATAAAATATGTTTGAATTAAAAATGTGATGTCAAATCTCCACTCGTGACTTTCACCTTATTTATTAAATTAATTTCTGCTTCATAGATGTTGTCATAGTGACACGTAGTTAAAAAAGTAGAATATATGTTATTACTGTACATTTTCTGGTAGTGAATACGGTTACTTGTGAAACGTGCCTGATGACCCACCCAAAAATGAAAGGGTCAATGATTCACCACCTGCCCCTTTTCTAAAGCAGTGTATCTTGCTATGGGAATTCGAACAAAAAGGTTTTTCATGTCTATTTCACTTGACTTCAAAAGTCTATTATTTTGTGTAAGTTCTGCTGTACAAAGTGTAGATGAACTTGTTTTTGTCTGTCAGATGTTCTTCTACCGCTGGTGCTCAGTGTTGTATACAAGCAGCTTGGTGATTACTGACATTATTTGGATTGAAATTCAATTCATTCCTTATTTTTATTGCATTAGTGAGTAAACTCGGGTCTGGAGTTTCCTTTATAGATTCGTTTTGTTCTGCGGATTTTTTTTTTATCTGGCTCGTTCGTGAAGGTTACCTTCCTCTACGCATCTGCGTCACCATGTATACACAGTGTCCCGTGATATGCGCAGATAGTCAGCGATGTTTGTAAGAGGCCACTCTCCCTCGTCCCGATAATACACCCAGGCTGGACACTTTTGTCTGACCTACGGTCCGTAATATTGATGTGGCAGGTGCTGTCTGCCACACTATGTATTAACAGTCACATCATCACCTGGGTCTGACATCACTCCTACAAATTTTGTCTATCGAGTCTACTTTTGAATGTGCTTAACGTGTACACTCCATGGTAGGCAAGTTGACATTGTCTTGCTATTTCTAATTTTTTTTTGTCACATAATAGAGAAACAGGTCACAGGAATAATGACGTTTAATTACAAAGTGTTTTAGAAAAACAATCATAATTGGATTTGCTAGAGAATGGTTGTTCAAAAAGCTGTACTTAATATTCACTTCTACTTCTGATTACTAATGTTGTACAGTTGTATGCCTATGAAACTGCAACGTAAACATGGTTCGTAAACATAAATGATTAATCAAAGCCAGGAAAATAAACTCATGCTGCAATACACCCATCTAAACAACCTAATATATACGAGAACATAAATCTGCTTGTAAATACAGAAAATATACTGGCAACTAATTTCGCGAACTAAACACCGTCATAGTTACAAGCTGCGTTAATTCATTCCTGAAAAAAGACTTTTCTTCTCTGTTTACTGTGACTGAGTTGCCAGATATCACTTCAACTTAGCAGAATTGTGGGAAACTTTCTCAGCGGTACAAGAAGCAAATTTCTAAAAGCGTCTTGAAGTGAGTGCCCGGGTCGATAAGATCACTGTGTGTGATGAATTGCAAAATGGGAGCATTGCAGGAGGCCTACAGGTCCTTCCGCTGACTTAATTATAAATAATGAGTTAGGATACATGCTAGGCTAAATCAAAAGCTCCATGATTCTGTTGGATTGTATTCTGTTTTAATGGACGTCCTTCCAAAATATCAGGTGTACAGCCTCGTATTTGTGTATCACGCAGGCTTATACAAAGTACTTATACAAAGTATACAAAGTACAAAGCGAGTGACTTTCGTCACTCGCTTTGTACTTTGTATATTTGTACCCGTGAGGCAACAGTGCCTGCTAGGCCTCAAACGATTTGGCACTTTCAATTTTTTTTGTGTAATTTCAGGCTTCCTCTCGTCTTTTTTTTTACTAAATAACTTTGGTTATCACTTGTAGGGTTGTTCACTGACCCTGTCACTACCACTGTCACTACCACTGGCACTACCACTGTCACTACCACTGTCACTACCACTGTCACTACCACTGTCACTACCACTGTCACTACCACTGTCACTACCACTGTCACTACCACTGTCACTACCACTGTCACTACCACTGTCACTACCACTGTCACTACCACTGTCACTACCACTGGCACTACCACTGTCACTACCACTGTCACTATCCCTGGCTTCTCTAGCAGCTAATGTACCACCTAAAAACACTAAGATTCTCGAAGCCTTGTGTCCCACTACACTCTACCGCCCGAACCCAGACTGTGTGTGTCGAACCCAGACTAAATACGCATTCTGTAAATTACTTTAAAAAAATACTCAATATCATTTTCCCAAAAATAATTTCAATTTTGACTATTAACTACCATCCTACTAAACACTTGCTACAATGTAGTGTCACCATATTATAATTAACCAAATGAAATATCATCATTTTATGTACATAGTCCATAAGTTTTTAGATTAAGCTGCCCGTCATGCCCTGGCATGTCAGTGGCTCTCCTTGCACTTCTATGTAAATCTCTCTATATGTTGTTATCATGTCCCCCTATCTCCTGTCCTCCAGTGTCGTCAGGTCGATTTCCTTAACCTCTCCTCGTAGGACATACCCTTAGCTCCTGGACTAGTCTTGTTGCAAACCTTGCACTTTCTCGAGCTTCTTCACGTGCTTGGCTAGGTGTGGGTTCCAAACTGGTGCTGCATACTCCAGTTTGGGCCTAACGTAAACAGTATACAGGGTCCTGAACGATTTTTTATTAAGATGTCGGAATGCTGCTCTTAGGTTTGCTAGGTGCCCATATGCTGCAGCAGTTATTTGGTTGATGTG
>WNWK01034439.1:0-20451 GCA_009830355.1 Cherax destructor | reverse complement strand
TTTTAAAATATGAATAATTATTATATATTCAAAAATGCTATAAAACTTAATTTTATTGCATTTTTGACGATTTAAGGATTTTGAAGGTTTTTCTGAAAAACTATTTTTAGATAAAATCACCTATGAGTAAGCTTCCTAAAAGAAAATCAAAAAATTTTTGCTACTTTTCCATAAATTTCAATTGCAGTAGAAATTCTATTTTAAAAGTGTGATAATCTAAGTATTTTAGCTAAAAATGAGTTTTGCCAGAAAAGCTTCTTAAAAGTCGAAATATGCAATAAAATACATTTTAGCACATTTTTCTGAGCTTTTTAATGTTTCATGTATTTTCGAAAATAATATAAAATATTCTATAAAAATATTGATTTTTATAGATTTTTAATGGGATTTTTAAAAATATGTAAATAATTATTATATATTCAAAAATGCTATAAAACTTAATTTTATTGCATTTTTGACGATTTAAGATTTTGAAGGATTTGCTGAAAAACTATTTTTTTAGATAAAATCCACCTATGAGTAAGCTTTCCTAAAAGAAAATCATAAAATTTTCTTTTTTCCCATAAATTTCAATTGCAGTAGAAATTTATTTTAAAAGTGTGATAATCTAAGTATTTTAGCTAAATAATGAGTTTTGCCAGAAAGCACTCAAACCTCTCTAAAACGTCGAAATATGCAATAAAAATACGATTTTAGCACATTTTCTGAGCTTTTTAATGTTTCAAATATTTTTCGAAAATAATATGGAATATTCTATAAAATATTGATTTTTATAGATTTTTAATGGGATTTTTAAAAATATGTAAATAATTAATATATATTAAAAAGCTATAAAACTTAATTTTATTGCATTTTTGACGATTTAAGGTTTTTTCATGGATTTTCTGAAAACTATTTTTTTGGATAAAATCCACCTATGAGTAAGCTTCCTAAAAGAAAATCATAAAATTTTGCTAACTTTTCCCATAAATTTAAATTGCAAAAGAAATTCTACTTAAAAGTTTGAAAATCTACGTATTTTAGCTAAAAATGAGTTTTGTCAGAAAGCACTCAAACCTTTCTAAAACGTCGAAATATGCAATAAAATACGATTTTAATACATTTTTCTTAGCTTTTAATGTTTCATGTATTTTCGAAAATAATATGGAAATATTCTATATAAATATTGATTTTTATAGATTTTTAATGGGATTTTTTAAAATATGATATAATTAATTAATATTAAAAAATGCTATAAAACTTGATTTTTATTGTATTTTTACAAATTTAAGTTTGCATTTTCATAGGATTTTCTGAAAACTATATTTTTTAGATAAAATCCACCTATGAGTAAGCTTCCTAAAAGAAAATCATAAAATTTTGCTACTTTTCCCATAAATTTCAATTGCAGTAAAAATTCTATTTAAAAGTGTGATAATTAAGTATTTTAAGCTAAAAATAAGTTTTGCCAGAAAAGCTCTAAATGTCGAAATATGCAATAAAATCGATTTTAGCACATTTTTCTGAGCTTTTTAATGTTTCATGTATTTTTGAAAATAATATAAAATATTCTATAAAAATATTGATTTTTATAGATTTTTAATGGGATTTTTTAAAAATATGTAAATAATATATATATTCAAAAATGCTATAAAACTTAATTTTATTGTTTTTTGACGATTTAAGGCATTTTGAAGGATTTGCTGAAAACTATTTTTTTGATAAAATCCACCTATGAGTAAGCTTCCTAAAAGAAAATCATAAAATTTTGTCTTACTTTTCCCATAAATTTCAATTGCAGTAGAAATTCTATTTAAAAGTGTGATAATCTAAGTATTTTAGCTAAAAATGAGTTTTGGCAGAAAAGCACTCAAACCTCTAAAACGTCGAAATATGCAATAAAATATGATTTTAGCACATTTTTCTGAGCTTTTTAATGTTTCATGTATTTTTCGAAAATAATATGGAATATTCTATAAAAAATATTGATTTTTATAGTTTTTAATGGGATTTTTTAAAAATATGTAAATAATTAATATATATTAAAAAGCTATAAAACTTAATTTTATTGCATTTTTGACGATTTAAGGTTTTTCATGGATTTTCTGAAAACTATTTTTTTTAGATAAAATACACATAGAGTAAGTTCCTAAAACAAAATCATAAAATTTTGCTATTTTTTCCCATAAATTTCAATTGGTAGAAATTCTATTTAAAAGTTTGAAATCTAGTATTTTAGCTAAAATGAGTTTTCCAGATAAGCACTAAACCTTGTCTAAATCGTCAAAATATGCAATAAAATACCATTTATGATATTTTTATGTTTCATGTATTTTGAAAAATAATATGAAATATTATATAATAATATTTATTTTTATAGATTTTTAATAGATTTTTAAAAATATGTAAATAATTAATAAATATTCAAAATCTATAAAATTGATTTTATTGCATTTTTTGAGATTTAAGGATTTTCAAGGATTTTCTGAAAACACTATTTTTTAGATAAAATATACCATGAGTAAGCTTCCTAAAGAAAATCCTAAATTTGTTTACTTTTCCCATAAATTTCAATTGCAGGAGAAATTTATATAAAAGTGTGATAATCTAAGTATTTTAGCTAAAATGAGTTTTCCAGAAAGCACTCAAACCGTCTAAACGTCGAAATATGCAATAAAATACGATTTTAGCACATTTTTCTGAGTTTTTAATGTTTCATGTATTTTTGAAATAATATGAAATACTCTATAAAAATATTGATTTTTATAGATTTTTAATGGATTTTTTAAAAATATGAAATAATTAATAAATATTCAAAAATGCTATGAAACTTGATTTTATTGCATTTTTTGACGATTAAAGGATTTTCAAGATTTTCTGAAACACTATTTTTTAGAAAATCCACCTTATAAGCTTCTAAGAAAATCATAAAATTTCTAACTTTTCCCATAAATAAAATTCAAAGAAATTCTATTTAAAAGTTTGAAAATCTACGTTTTAGTTAAAAAATGAGTTTTGTCAGAAAAGCACTTAAACCTGTCTAAACTCGAAATATCAATAAAATAAGATTTTAACACATTTGTCTAGCTTTTTAATGTTTCATGTATTTTCAAAATAATATGATATTCTAAAAATATTGATTTTTTAGATTTTTAATGGATTTTTAAAAATATGTAAATAATTATTATATATTAAAAATGCTATAAACTGATTTTAATGCATTTTTGACGATTTAAATTTTCATGATTTTCTGAAAATATATTTTTAGATAAAACATTAACATTGAAGCTTCCTAAAAGAAAATCTAAAATTTTGCTAACTTTTCCCATAATTCAATTGCTATAGAAATTTATTTAAAAGTTTGAAAATCTACTTTTATAAAAATGAGTATTGTAAAAGTTTCAAACCTGTCTAAAGTGAAATGCAAAAAATAGATTTAACATTTTTAGCTTATACGTTTATGTATTTTCGAAAATAATATAAATATTTATAAAATATTGATTTTTAAAATATATAAATCATATTTATAGAATTTTTATATTTTAAAAATGAAAAATTAAAATCAAAAATGTGCTAAAATCTTTTTATTGCATATTTAATTTTAGAGCTTTCTGAAAACTATTTTTTAGTAAAATACTTAGATTATCAACTTAAATAGAATTTTCTCTTGAAATTTATGGATTTTTAAAAATATGTAAATATTATTATATATTAAAATGTTATAAAACTGATTTTATTGAATTTTTGACGATTTAATGTATTTTGAAGGATTTTCTGAAACACTATTTTTTTGATAAATCACCTATGAGTAAGCTTCCTAAAAGAAAATCATAAAATTTTACTTTTCATAATTTAAATTTAGTAAAATTCTTTTAAAAGTTTGAAAATCTACGTATTTTACTAAAAATTTTTCAGAAATCTAAAGGAAAAATATAAAATACGATTTTAGCACATTTTTCTGAGCTTTTAATGTTTCATGTATTTTTGGAAAATTATATGAAATATTCTAAATTAATATTGATTTTTATAGATTTTTAATGGGATTTTTTAAAAATATGTAAATAATTTATAAATATTCAAAAATGCTATAAAACGTTATTTTATTGCATTTTTTGACGATTTAAGGCATTTTCGAGGATTTTCTGAAAAACTATTTTTTTAGATAAAATATTCCTATGAGTAAACTTCCTAAAAGAAAATAATAAAATTTTGCTTACTTTTCCCATAAATTTCAATTGCAGTAGAAATTCTATTTAAAAGTGTGATAATCTAAGTATTTTAGCTAAAAAATAAGTTTTGCCAGAAAAGCTCTAAAATGTCGAAATATGCAATAAAATACGATTTTAGCACATTTTTCTGAGCTTTTTAATGTTTCATGTATTTTTCGAAAATAATATAAAATATTCTATAAAAATATTGATTTATATAGATTTTTAATGGATTTTTTAAAAATATGTAAATAATTAATATATATTCAAAAATGCTATAAAACTTTATTTTATTGCTTTTTTTGACGATTTAAGGCATTTTGAAGGATTTGCTGAAAAACTATTTTTTTTAGATAAAATCCACCTATGAGTAAGCTTTCTAAAAAAAAAACATAAAATTTTTCTTACTTTTCCCATAAATTTCAATTGCAGTAGAAATTCTATTTTAAAAGTGTGATAATTTAAGTATTTTAGCGAAATAATGAGGTTTGCCAGAAAAACACTCAAACCTCTCTAAAACGTCGAAATATGCAATAAAATACGATTTTAGCACATTTTTCTGAGCTTTTTAATGTTTCATGTATTTTTCGAAAATAATATGGAATATTCTATAAAAATATTGATTTTTATAGATTTTTAATGGGATTTTTTAAAAATATGTAAATAATTAATAAATATTCAAAAATGCTATAAAACTTGATTTTATTGCATTTTTTGACGATTTAAGGCATTTTCAAGGATTTTCTGAAAAACTATATTTTTTAGATAAAATCCACCTATGAGTAAGCTTCCTAAAAGAAATTCATAAAATTTTGCTAACTTTTCCCATAAATTTCAATTGCAGTAGAAATTCTATTTAAAAGTGTGATAATCTAAGTATTTAAGCTAAAAAATAAGTTTTGCCAGAAAAGCTCTAAAATGTCGAAATATGCAATAAAATACGATTTTAGCACATTTTTCTGAGCTTTTTAATGTTTCATGTATTTTTCGAAAATAATATAAAATATTCTATAAAAATATTGATTTTTATAGGTAGTAGGTTGGTAGAGAGCAACCACCCAGGGAGGTACTACCGTCCTGCCAGGTGACTGTGAAACAGAAACCTGAAACTGTTTTACATGATGGTAGGATTGCTGGTGTATTTTTTCTGTCTCATAAACACGCTGGATAACAGGTATATCTAGCTACTTCTACTTACACTTTAGGTCACACTACACTAGCATACACATGCATATATATACATACACACATCTAGGTTTTTCTTCTTTCTTAATAGCTCTTGTTCTTTTTATTTTCTCTATTGTCCATGGGGAAGTGGAAAAGAATCTTTCCTCCGTAAGCCATGCGTGTCGTATGAGGCGACTAAGATGCCGGGAGCAATGGGCTAGTAAACCCTTCTCCTGTACAAATCTACTAAAAACGAGAAGAAGAAAAACTTTATAAAACTGGGTTGTCTGAATGTGCGTGGATGTAGTGCGGATGATAAGAAAGAGATGATTGCCGATGTTATGAATGAAAAGAAGTTGGATGTCCTGGCCCTAAGCGAAACAAAGCTGAAGGGGTAGGCGAGTTTCAGTGGGGAGAAATAAATGGATTAAGTCAGGAGTATCTGAGAGAGTTAGAGCTAAGGAAGGGGTAGCAATAATGTTGAAGGATCAGTTATGGAAGGAAAAGAGGGAATATGAATGTGTAAATTCAAGGATTATGTGGATTAAAATAAGGGTCGGATGCGAAAAGTGGGTCATAATAAGCGTGTATGCACCTGGAGAAGAGAGGAGTGTAGAGGAGAGAGAGAGATTTTGGGAGATGTTAAGCGAATGTATAGGAACTTTTGAACCAAATGAGAGAGTAATTGTGGTAGGGGCCTAAATGCTAAAGTGGGAGAAACATGCAGAGAGGGTGTAGTAGGTAAGTTTGGGGTGCCAGGTGTAAATGATAATGGGAGCCCTTTGATTGAACTTTGTATAGAAAGGGGTTTAGTTATAGGTAATACATATTTTAATAAAAGAGGATAAATAAGTATACAAGATATGATGTAGGGCGTAATGACAGTAGTTTGTTGGACTATGTATTGGTAGATAAAAGACTGTTGAGTAGACTTCAGGATGTACATGTTTATAGAGGGGCCACAGATATATCAGATCACTTTTAGTTATAGCTACAGTGGGAGTAAAAGGTAGATGGGATACAAGGAAAATAGAATCAGTAAGTAAAAGAGAGGTGAAGGTTTATAAACTAAAATAGGAGGCAGTTAGGGTAAGATATAAACAACTATTGGAGGATAGATGGGCTAGTGAGAGTGTAGGCAATGGGGTCGAAAATGTATGGGGTAGATTTAAAATGTAGTGTTAGAGTGTTCAGCAGAAGTTTGTGGTTACAGGCGAGTGGGTGCGGAGGGAAGAGGAGCGATTGGTGGAATGATGATATAAAAAGAGTAGTAAGGAGAAAAAGTTAGCATATGAGAGGTTTTTACAAAGTAGAAGTGATGCAAGGAGGGAAGAGTATATGGAGAGAAAAAGAGAGGTTAAAAGAGTGGTGAAGCAATGTAAAAGAGAGCAGATGAGAGAGTGGGTGAGATGTTATCAGCAAATTTTGTTGAAAATAAGAAATTTTGGAATGAGATTAATAAGTTGAGGAAGCCTAGAGAACAAATGGATTTGACAGTTAAAAATAGGAGAGGAGAGTTATTAAATGGAGAGTTAGAGGTATCGGGAAGATGGAGAGAATATTTTGAGGATTTGTTAAATGTTGATGAAGACAGGGAAGCTGTGATTTCGTGTGTAGGGCAAGGAGGAATAACATCTTGTAGGAGTGTGGAAGAGCCAGTTGTGGGTGTAGGGAAAGTTCGTGAGGCAGTGGGTAGAATGAAAGGGGGTAAGGCAGCTGGGATTGATGGGATAAAGATAGAAATGTTAAAAGCAGGTGGGGATATAATTTTGGAGTGGTTGGTGCTATTATTTAATAAATGTATGGAAGAGGGTAAGGTACCTAGGATTGGCAGAGAGCGTGTATTGTTCCTTTGTATAAAGGCAAAGGGGACAAAAGAGAGTGCAAAAATTATAGGGTAATAAGTCTGTTGAGTGTACCTGGTAAAGTGTATGGTAGAGTTATTATTGAAAGAATTAAGAGTAAAACAGAAAGCAGGATAGCAGATGAACAAGGGGGCTTTAGGAAAGGTAGGGGGTGTGTAGACCAAGTGTTTACAGTGAAACATATAGGTGAACAGTATTTGGATAAGGGTAAAGATGTTTTGTGGCATTTATGGATTTGGAAAAGGCGTATGATAGGGTAGATAGAGGGGCAATGTGGCAGATGTTGCAGGTGTATGGAATAGGAGGAAGGTTACTGAAAGCAGTGAAGAGTTTTTATGAGGATAGTGAGGCTCAGGTTAGAGTGTGTAGGAGGGAAGGGGACTATTTCCCAGTAAAAGTGGGCCTTAGACAAGGATGTGTGATGTCACCGTGGTTGTTCAATATATTTATTGATGGGGTTGTAAGAGAAGTGAATGCGAGGGTCTTGGCAAGAGGTGTTGGGCTAAAAGATAAAGAAGCAAATACAAAGTGGGAGTTGTCACAGTTGCTTTTTGCTGATGACACTGTGCTTTTGGGAGATTCTGAAGAGAAGTTGCAGAGGTTGGTGGATGAATTTGGTAGGGTGTGTAAAAGAAGAAAATTGAAAGTGAATATAGGAAAGAGTAAGGTGATGAGGATAACAAAAAGAATAGGTGACGAAAGATTGGATATCAGATTGGAGGGAGAGAGTATGGAGGAGGTGAATGTATTCAGATATTTGGGAGTGGACATGTCGGCGGATGGGTCTATGAAGGATGAGGTGAATCATAGAATTGATGAGGGGAAAAGGGTGAGTGGAGCACTTCGGAGTCTGTGGAGACAAAGAACCTTGTCCATGGAAGTAAAGAGGGGAATGTATGAGAGTATAGTTATACCAACGCTCTTATATGGGTGTGAAGCATGGGTGATGAATGTTGCAACGAGGAGAAGGCTGGAGGCAGTGGAGATGTCATGTCTGAGGTCAATGTGTGGTGTGAATATAATGCAGAGAATTCGGAGTTTGGAAATTAGGAGGAGGTGCGGGATTACCAAAACGATTGTCCAGAGAGCTGAGGAGGGTTGTTGAGGTGGTTTGGACATGTAGAGAGAATGGAACGAGACAGAGTGACTTCGAGAGTGTATAAATCTGTAGTGGAGGGAAGGCGGGGTAGGGGTCGGCCTAGGAAAGGTTGGAGGGAGGGGGTAAAGGAAGTTTTGTGTGCGAGGGGCTTGGACTTCCAGCAAGCATGTGGGAGCGTATTTGATAGGAGTGAATGGAGGCATATGGTTTTTAATACTTGACGTGCTGTTGGAGTGTGAGCAAAGTAACATTTATGAAGGGATTCAGGGAAACCGGCAGGCCGGACTTGAGTTCTGGAGATAGGAAGTACAGTGCCGGCACTCTGAAGGAGGGGTGTTAATGTTGCAGTTTTATAACTGTAGTGTAAAGCACCCTTCTGGCAAGACAGTGATGGAGTGAATGATGATGAAAGTTTTTCTTTTTCGGGCCACCCTGCCTTGGTGGGAATCGGCCGATGTGTTAATAAAAAATAAAATTTTATAGATTTTTAATGGGATTTTTTAAAAATATGTAAATAATTAATATATATTAAAAAATGCTATAAAACTTAATTTTATTGCATTTTTTGACGATTTAAGGAATTTTGAAGGATTTGCTGAAAAACTATTTTTTTTAGATAAAATCCACCTATGAGTAAGCTTCCTAAAAGAAAATCATAAAATTTTTCTTACTTTTCCCATAAATTTCAATTGCAGTAGAAATTCTATTTTAAAAGTGTGATAATCTAAGTATTTTAGCTAAAAATCAGTTTTGCCAGAAAAGCACTCACACCTCTCTAAAACGTCGAAATATGCAATAAAATACGATTTTAGCACATTTTTCTGAGCTTTTTAATGTTTCATGTATTTTTCGAAAATAATATGGAATATTCTATAAAAATATTGATTTTTATAGATTTTTAATGGGATTTTTTAAAAATATGTATATAATTAATATATATTAAAAATGCTATAAAACTTAATTTTATTGCATTTTTTGACGATTTAAGGTTTTTTCAAGGATTTTCTGAAAAACTATTTTTTTTAGATAAAATACACATATGAGTAAGCTTCCTAAAACAAAATCATAAAATTTTGCTATTTTTTCACATAAATTTCAATTGCAGTAGAAATTCTATTTAAAAGTTTGAAAATCTAGGTATTTCAGTTAAAAAATGAGTTTTGCCAGATAAGCACTCAAACCGCTCTAAATCGTCGAAATATGCAATAAAATACCATTTATGATATTTTTTATGTTTCATGTATTTTTTGAAAAATAATATGAAATATTATATAATAATATTTATTTTTATAGATTTTTAATTGATTTTTTAAAAATATGTAAATAATTAATAAATATTCAAAAATGCTATAAAACTTGATTTTATTGCATTTTTGACGATTTAAGGCATTTTCAAGGATTTTCTGAAAACACTATTTTTTTAGATAAAATATACCTATGAGTAAGCTTCCTAAAAGAAAATCATAAAATTTTGCTTACTTTTCCCATAAATTTCAATTGCAGTAGAAATTCTATTTAAAAGTTTGAAAATCTACGTATTTTAGCTAAAAAATGAGTTTTGTCAGAAAAGCTTCAAACCTGTCTAAAACGTCGAAATATGCAATAAAATACGATTTTAGCACATTTTTCTTAGCTTTTTAATGTTTCATGTATTTTTCGAAAATAATATGAAATATTCTATAAAAATATTATTTTTATAGATTTTTAATTGATTTTTAAAATATGTAAATAATTAATATATATTCAAAAATGCTATAAAACTTAATTTTATTGCATTTTTGACGATTTAAGGCATTTTGAATGATTTGCTGAAAAACTATTTTTTTAGATAAAATCCACCTATGAGTAAGCTTCCTAAAAGAAAATCATAAAATTTTGCTAACTTTTCCCATAAATTTAAATTGCAAAAGAAATTATATTTAAAAGTTTGAAAATCTACGTATTTTAGCTAAAAATGAGTTTTGTCAGAAAAGCATTCAAACCTGTCTAAAACGTCAAATATGCAATAAAATACGATTTTAGCACATTTTTCTTAGCTTTTTAATGTTTCATGTATTTTTCGAAAATAATATCAAATATTCTATAAAAATATTGATTTATATAGATTTTTAATGGGATTTTTTAAAATATGTAAATAATTAATAAATATTAAAAATGCTATAAACCTTGATTTTATTGCATTTTGACGATTTAAGGCATTTTCAAGGATTTTCTGACAAACTATTTTTTAGATAAAATATACATATGAGTAAGCTTCCTAAAAGAAAATCATAAAATTTTGCGAACTTTTCCCATAAATTTCAATTGCAGTAGAAATTCTATTGAAAAGTTTGAAAATCAACGTATTTTATCTAAAAAATGAGTTTTGTCAGAAAAGCACTCAAACCTGTCTAAAACGTCGAAATATGCAATAAAATACGATTTTAGCACATTTTTCTTAGCTTTTTAATGTTTCATGTATTTTTCGAAAATAATATGGAATATTCTATAAAAATATTGATTTTTATAGATTTTTAATATGATTTTTTAAAAATATGTAAATAATTAATATATATTCAAAAATGCTATAAAACTTGATTTTATTGTTTTTTTTGACGATTTAAGGCATTTTCAAGGATTTTCTGAAAAACTATTTTTTTTTAGATAAAATAAACCTATGAGTAAGATTCCTAAAACAAAATCATAAAATTTTGCTAACTTTTCCCATAAATTTAAATTGCAGTAGAAATTATATTTAAAAGTTTGAAAATCTAAGTATTTTAGCTAAAAATAGTTTTGCAAGAAAAGCTCTAAAACGTCGAAATATGCAATAAAATACGATTTTAGCACATTTTTCTGAGCTTTTAATGTTTCATGTATTTTCGAAAATAATATGAAATATTCTATAAAAATATTGATTTTTAAAGATTTTTAATAGATTTTTTAAAAATATGTAAATAATTAATATATATTCAAAAATGCTATAAAACTTGATTTAATTGCATTTTTTGACAATTTAATGCATTTTGAAGGATTTTCTGAAAACTATTTTTTTAGATAAAATCCAATATGAGTAAGCTTCCAAAAGAAAATCATAAAATTTTGCTTACTTTTCCCATAAATTTCAATTGCAGTAGAAATTCTATTTAAAAGTGTGAAAATGTAAGTATTTTAGCTAAAAATGAGTTTTGCCAGAAAAGCACTCAAACTTTAGAAAAGATTTACACATTTTTCTGAGTTTTTAATGTTTCATGTATTTTTCAAAATAATATAAATATTCTAAAAATATTGATTTTTATAGATTTTTAGTTTTTAAAATATGTAAATAATTAATAAATATTAAAAATGTATAAAACTTGATTTTATTGCATTTTTACGATTTAAGGATTTTAGGATTTTTAAAACTTTTTTAATAAAATATTGAGTAAGCTTCCAAAGAAAATAAAATTTGCTTACTTTTCCCATAAATTTCAATTATAGAAATTATTTAAAATGTGAAATTAAGTATTTTATAAAATATTTTGCAAGATCAAAGCTCAAAACGTAAATATGCCATAAAATGATTTTAACAAATTTTCTGAGCTTTTAATGTTTATGTATTTTCGAAAATAATTGAAATATTCTATAAAATATTGATTTTATAGATTTTTAATGGTTTAAATATGTAATAATAAATAAATGCTATAAAACTTATTATGCATTTTTGACGTTAAATTAATTTTCAAAAACTATTTTTTAGATAAAATAACTATGAGTAAGTCTAAAGAAAATCATAAAATTTGCTTATTTTCCCATAAATTTAATTGAGAAATTTATTTAAAAGTGTGAAAATCAGTATTTTGCTAAAATGAGTTTTGCAGAAAGCATCAAACCGTCTAAAACGTCGAAATCATAAAATACGATTTTCATTTTTCTACTTTTTAATGTTTCATGTATTTTCGAAAATAATATGAAATATTCTATAAAATATTGATTTTATAGATTTTTAATGGGTTTTTTAAAAATATGTAAATAATTATTAAAAAAAAATCAAACTGATTATTGTTTTTGACATTAAGATTTTAAGGTTTTCTAAAAATTTTTTTTTAGATAAAATCACCATAGTAAGCTTCCTAAAAGAAAATCATAAAATTGTTATTTTTCCATAAATTTCAATTGCATAGAAATTTATTTAAAAGTGTGAAATTAAGTATTTTAGTAAAAATAGTTTTGCAGAAAAGCTCAAACTAAAATGCAATAATAATTTGCTTTCTGAGCTTTTTAATGTTTCATATTTCAAAATAAGAAATATTAAAATATTATATGATTTTTAATTTTAAAATAATAATATATATTCAATATAAAACTTGATTTAATTGCATTTTTGATTTAAGGCATTTAAGGATTTGAAAAACTTTTTAGATAAAATAACCGTTTCCAAGAAAATAAATGTCTTTCAAATTTAATGCAGTATAATTCTATTAAAGTGTGAATTAAAAGTATTTTAGTTAATAATTTTAAAGATGTTAAGTTAAAAATTAAATATCCATAAATTTTGCAGTGACAATTTCTAGTTTTGTTATGTATTTTGAAATAATAGAAATATTTATAAATATTGATTTTATAGATTTTAATGGGATTTTAAAAATATTAAATAATTAATAAATATTCAAAAAATGCTTTAGATAAAAGTTTTACTATGATAAGTTCAAAGAAAATCATAAAATTTGCTTATTTTCATAAATTAATTGCAGAAATTTTAAAGTGTGAAAATGTAGTATTTAGCTAAATGAGTTGCAGAAAGACTCAAACCGCCTAAACGTCAAATTTTTTTGCACGATCACATTTTAAGGTTTTCAGAAAACTATTTTTAGATAAAATACATATGAGTAAGCTCCTAAAAGAAAATCATAAAATTTTCTTACTTTTCCCATAAATTTCAATTGCAGTAGAAATTTATTTAAAAGTTGAAAATTAAGTATTTAGCTAAATGAGTTTGCAGAAAAGCACTCAAACCCTCTAAAAGTCGAAATATGCAATAAAATACGATTTTAGCAAATTTTCTGAGCTTTTTAATGTTTCATGTATTTTTCAAAATAATATGAAATATTCTATAAAAATTGATTTTTATAGATTTTTAATGATTTTTAAAATATGTAAATAATTAAAATATTCAAAATGCTTTTTATGATTCAAGGCATTTTCAGTTTTCTGAAAACTATTTTAGATAAAATATACCTATGGTAAGCTTCCTAAAGAAAATAATAAAATTTTGTTATTTTTCATAAATTTCAATTGCAGTAGAAATTCTATTTAAAAGTGTGAAAATGTAAGTATTTTAGTAAAATGAGTTTTGCCAGAAAAGCACTCAAACTTAAAACGTCGAAATGCAATAAAATAGATTTTAGCACATTTTTCATTTTTCTGAGATTTTTAATGTTTCATGTATATTTCGAAAATAATATGAAATATTCTATAAAATTTGATTTTTATAGATTTTTAATGGGATTTTTAAAAATATGTAAATAATTTAAAAAATTCAAAAATGCTTTTGACGATTCAAGGCATTTTCACGGATTTTCTGAAAACTATTTTTAGATAAAATATACCTATGAGTAAGCTTCCTAAAGAAAATCATAAATTTTTTCTTACTTTTCCATAAATTTCAATTGCAGTAGAAATTATATTTAAAAGTGTGAAAATCTAAGTATTTTAGCTAAAAATGAGTTTTGCAGAAAAGCATCAAACCGCTCTAAAAGACGAACTATGCAATAAAATACGATTTTAGCACATTTTCTGAGCTTTTTAATGTTTCATGTATTTTCGAAATAATAGAAATATTCTATAAAAATATTGATTTTTATAGATTTTTAATGGGATTTTAAAAATATGTAAATAATTAATAAATATTCAAAATGCTATAAAACTCTATTTTATTGCATTTTTGACGATTCAAGCATTTTCAGGATTTTCTGAAAAACTATTTTTAGATCAAATATACCTATGAGTAACTTCTAAAAGAAAATCATAAAATTTTCTATATTTTTCCATAAATTTCAATTGCAGTTGAAATTCTATTTAAAAGTGTGAAAATCTAAGTATTTTAGCTAAAAATGAGTTTTGTCAGAAAAGCATCAAACCGCTCTAAAACGTCGAAATATGCCATAAAATGCGATTTTAGCACATTTTTCTGAGCTTTTTAATGTTTCATGTATTTTCGAAAATAATAAGAAATATTCTAAAAATATTGATTTTATATTTTTAATGGGATTTTTAAAAATATGTAAATAATTAATAATATTCAAAATGCTATAAACTTGGTTTTATTGCATTTTTGACGATTTAAGCATTTTCAAGGATTTTCTGAAAATTATTTTTAGATAAAATATACCTGTGAGTAAGCTTCCTAAAAGAAAATCATAAAATTTTGCTTAATTTTCCCATAAATTTCAATTGCAGTTGAAATTCTATTTAAAAGTGTGAAAATGAAAGTAATTTAGCTAAAAAATGAGTTTTGCCAGAAAAGCACTCAAACCGCTCTAAAACTTCGAAATATGCAATAAAATACGATTTTAGCACATTTTTCTGAGCTTTTTAATGTTTCATGTATTTTTCGAAAATAATATGAAATATTCTATAAAAAAATATTGATTTTTTATATTTTTAATGTGATTTTTTAAAAATATGTAAATAATTTATATATATTCAAAAATTCTATAAAACGTTATTTTATTGCATTTTTTGACGATTTCAGGCATTTTCAAGGATTTTGTGAAAAACTATTTTTTTAGATAAAATATACCTGTGAGTAAGCTTCCTAAAAGAAAATAAAAAATATTTGCTTACTTTTCCCATAAATTTCAATTGCAGTAGAAATTCTATTTAAAAGTGTGAAAATGTAAGTATTTTAGCTTAAAAATGAGTTTTGTCAGAAAAGCATCAAACCGCTCAAAACGTCGAAATATGCCATAAAATGCGATTTTAACAAATTTTTCTGAGCTTTTAATGTTTCATGTATTTTCGAAAAAATATTCTATAAAAATATTGATTTTATAGATTTTTAAGATTTTTAAAATATGAAATAATTAAAATTTAATCTATAAACTTGATTATTGATTTTAGATTTAAAGCTTTAAGATTTTCTGAAAAATATTTTACATAAAAACCTTAGTAAGCTTCTAAAGAAAATATAAAATTTTCTTACTTTTCCCATAAATTTAATTGCAGTAAATTTATTTAAAAGTTGAAAATCTAAGTATTTTAGCTGAAAAATGAGTTTTGCCAGAAAAGCATCAAACCGTCTAAAAGATCGAACTATGCAATAAAATACGATTTTAGCACATTTTCTGAGCTTTTAATGTTTCATGTATTTTTCGAAAATAATATGAAATATTCTATAAAAATATTGATTTTATAGATTTTAATGGGATTTTTAAAAATATGTAAATAATTAATAAATATTCAAAATGCTATAAAACGGTATTTTATTGCATTTTTGACGATTCAAGGCATTTTCACGGATTTTCTGAAAAACTATTTTTAGATAAAATATACCTATGAGTAAGCTTCCTAAAAGAAAATCATAAAATTTTGCTTATTTTTCTATAAATTTCAATTGCAGTAGAAATTTATTTAAAAGTGTGAAAATGTAAGTATTTTAGCTAAAAATGAGTTTGCCAGAAAAGCACTCAAACCGCTCTAAAAGCGAATATGCAATAAAATACGATTTTAGCACATTTTTCTAGCTTTTAATGTTTCATGTATTTTCAAAAATAATATAAAATATTCTATAAAATATTGATTTTTATAGATTTTTAATGGATTTTTAAAAATATGTAAATAATTAATAAATATTCAAAAATGCTATAAAACGTATTTTATTGCATTTTTGACGATTCAAGGCATTTTCAGGATTTTCTGAAAACTATTTTTTAGATAAAATATACCTATGAGTAAGCTTCCTAAAGAAAATCATAAAATTTTGCTTACTTTTCCCATAAATTTCAATTTTTCAATTGCAATAGTAATTCTATTTTAAAGTGTGAAAATTAAGTATTTTAGCTAAAAATGAGTTTTGTTAGAAAACCACTCAAACCGCTCTAAAACGTCAGAAATATGCAATAAAATACGATTATAGCACATTTTTCTGAGCTTTTTAATGTTTCATGTTTTTCGAAAATAATTTGAAATATTCTATATAAATATTGATTTTTATAGATTTTTAATGGGATTTTTAAAAATATATAAATAATTTATAAATATTAAAAATGCTATAAAACGTTATTTTATTGCATTTTTGACGATTCAAGGCATTTTCAAGGATTTTCAGAAAAACTATTTTTTAGATAAAATATACCTATAAGTAAGCTTCCTAAAAGAAAATCATAAATGTTGCTTACTTTTTCCATAAATTTCAATTGCAGTAGAAATTCTATTTAAAAGTGTGAAAATCTAAGTATTTTAGCTAAAAATGAGTTTTGCCAGAAAAGCACTCAAACCGCTCTAAAACGTCAAATATGCAATAAAATACGATTTTAGCATATTTTTCTGAGCTTTTTAATGTTTAATGATATTTCGAAAATAATATGAAATATTCTATAAAAATATTGATTTTTATAGATTTTTAATGGGATTTTTAAAAATATGTAAATAATAATAATATTCAAAAATGCTATAAAACTTGATTTTATTGCATTTTTGACGATTTAAGGCATTTTCAAGGATTTTCTGAAAACTATTTTTAGATAAAATATACCTATGAGTAAGCTTCCTAAAAGAAAATCATAAAATTTTGCTTACTTTTCCCTAAATTTCAATTGCAGTAGAAATTCTATTTAAAAGTTGAAAATGTAAGTATTTAGTAAAAATGAGTTTTGCCAGAAAAGCACTCAAACCGCTCTAAAACGTCGAAATATGCAATAAATACGATTTTAGCACATTTTCTGAGCTTTTAATGTTTCATGTATTTTGAAAATAATATGAAATATTCAAAATAATGTTGATTTTTATTGATTTTTAATGGGATTGTTTTAAAATATGTAAATAATTAAAAATATTCAAAAATGCTATAAAACTTGATTTTATTGCATTTTTGACGATTCAAGGCATTTTCAAGATTTTCTGAAAAACTATTTTTTTAGATAAAATATACCTATGAGTAAGCTTCCTAAAAGAAAATCATAAAATTTTGCTTACTTTTCCATAAATTTCAATTGCAATAGAAATTTATTTAAAAGTGTGAAAATCTAAGTATTTTATGAAAATGAGTTTTGCCAGAAAAGCACTCAAACCGCTCTAAACGTCGAAATATGCAATAAAATACGATTTTAGCATATTTTCTGAGCTTTTTAATGTTTCATGTATTTTCGAAAATAATATGAAATATTCTATAAAAATATTGATTTTTATAGATTTTAATGGATTTTTTAAAAATATGTAAATAATAATAAATATTCAAAAATGCTATAAAACTTGATTTTATTGCATTTTTGACGATTAAGGCATTTTCAAGGATTTTCTGAAAAACTATTTTTAGATAAAATATACCTTGAGTAAGCTTCCTAAAGAAAATCATAAAATTTTGCTTACTTTTCCCATAAATTTCAATTGCAGTAGAAATTCTATTTAAAAGTGTGAAAATCTAGTATTTTAGCTAAAAATGAGTTTTGCAGAAAACACTCAAACCGCTCTAAAACGTCGAAATATGCAATAATGATTACATTTTCTGAGTTTAATGTTTCATGTATTTCGAAAATATTGAAATATTCTAAAATTGATTTTATAGATTTTTAATGGATTTTAAAAATATGTAAATAATAATAAATATTAAAATGCTATAAACTTATTTTATTGCTTTTACGATAGCATTTCAGTTTTCTGAAAATATTTTAGATAAAATATACTTATACTTCTAAAGAAAATCATAAATTTTGCTACTTTTCCCATAAATTTCATTGCAGTAAAATTCTTTTAAAAGTGTGAAAATTAAGTATTTTAGCTAAATGAGTTTTCCAGAACACTCAAACCTTAAACGTCGAAATGCAATAAATATTGCATTTCTAGCTTTAATGTTCTGTATTTCGAAAATAATATGAAATATTCTAAAAATATTGATTTATAGATTTTAAGGATTTTAAAAATATGTAAATAATAAATATTAAAATGCTATAACTTTATTTTTGACGATTAGGCATTTCAGGATTTTCTGAAAACTATTTTGATAAAATATACCTAAGTAAGTTTAAAAGAAAATCATAAAATTTTGCTTTCCATAAATTTCAATTGCATAGAAATTTTTTAAAGTGTGAATCAAGATTTTATAAAATAGTTTTCAAAAGCACTCAAACCGCAAAACGTGAAATGTAAAATACGATTTAACATTTTGAGCTTTTAATGTTTCATGTATTTTCGAAATAATATGAAATATTCTATAAAAATTGATTTTTATAGATTTTAATGATTTAAATATGTAAATAAAATATTAAAATGCTATAAACTTATTTTTCATTTGACATTTAAGATTTCAGATTTAAAATATTTAGATAAAATATACCTTAGTAAGCTTTAAAAGAAAATCATAAAATTTTGCTTACTTTTCATAAATTTCAATTGCATAAAATTCTATTTAAAAGTGTGAAATTAAGTATTTAGCTAAAATGAGTTTGCAGAAACACTCAAACCGTTAAAACGTCGAAATATGAATAAATAGATTTTAGCAATTTCTGAGCTTTAATGTTTCATGTATTTTGAAAATAATTGAAATATTCAAAAATTGATTTTATGATTTAATGGGATTTAAATATGTAAATAATAAAATATTAAATGCTATAAAACTTATTTATTGCATTTTTGACGTAGCATTTTCGGTTTTCAAAACTTTTGATAAAATATACCTATAATCAAGAAAATCATAAAATTTTGTATTTTCAAAATTTAATTGCAGAATTATTAAGTGAAATATATTTAGTAAATGAGTTTCCAGAAACACTCAACCCTCTAAGTCGAAATATCATAAGATTTAATTTTCTGATTTATGTTTTGTATTTGAAAATATGAAAATTCTAATATTTGATTAATTTAAGTTTAATATTAATAATTAAAATATTAAATGCTATAAAACTTATTTTTGCTTTGACGATTAAGGCATTTTCAAGGTTTTTGAAACTATTTAGATAAAATATAATATAAATGCTATAACTTATTTTGCTTTACATGATTGTTTTCAAACTATTTTGAAAAACTGATAGCTTAAGAATCTAATTCATTTCATAAATTTCATATTAAATTTCTAATAAAATTGATTTTATAGATTTTTAAGATTTTTTAAAAAATAATAATAATAAATTTCAAAAATGAAAACTTTATTGCTTTTTTACATAAATTTCAAGATTGAAACTATTTTAGATAAAATTACTTAGTAAAGTTCCAAAAAATCAAACTTTCTTATTTTCCCATAATTTCAATAAAAATCATTTAAAATTGAAATTAATTATTTTGAAAAAATAGTGAAAATCTCAAATTAAATAATATGATTTAAATAGATTTTAAATTTTAATTTTAATTTTAATATTTTGAAAATATATAATATTTAATATTTGACTTTAAGATTTTAAGGATTTTTAAAAATATGTAAAAATATACTTGAAATTCTAAAAAATATTTATTGCATTTTGTTTAAGCATTTCAATTTTTAAAATTTTTTAAAAATAAAATAAGTATTTAAGAAAAATATTTTGCAATTTCCAAACCTCTAAAACTAAAATGAATAAATATTTAGCAATTTGAGTTTTAATCATACTTAAAAATAGAAATATTCTAAAAATTTGATTTTTAGTTTTAATGTTTATATTAAAATAATAAATATTAAAAATATTATTTTATGATTTGAGATTAAGATTTAGATTTAAAATATTTTTGATAAAATATATGATAGCTTAAAGAACATAATTTTTCTCCATAAATTTAAGATAAATTCTATTTAAGTTGAAAATAATTTTTATAAAAATTTTAAAAACATAAATGAAATAGATAAAATGATTTTTTTTTTTTTTTTTTTTTTTTTTTTTTTTTTTTTTTTTTTTTTTTTTTTTTTTTTTTTTTTTTTTTTTTTTTTTTTTTTTTTTTTTTTTTTTTTTTTTTTTAATTTTAATTAATTATTATTTAAATAGATTATATT
>WNWK01034438.1:0-20452 GCA_009830355.1 Cherax destructor | reverse complement strand
GACAGTCCAGGGGGTGTTATTCTCACCCCACCCCCCTGACAGAAACCACGGTGGTGTTATTCCCTCCAGCCCCCCTGACAGTAACCACGGGGTTTTATTCTCACCAGCCCCCTACGTAACCACTGGTGTTATTCTCACTCCAGCCTCCCTGACAGTAACCACGGTGGTGTTATTCTCACTCCAGCCTCCCTGACAGGAGTCATGGTAGTGTTCTTGGTTGTTCTTGGTGATGCTGACAAACTGTAGTAAACGTCACTTTTATCCTGAGCTGTATTTAAGTGTTCTCCAATGTATTGTTCTTGCTTTTTGTTGTACCGTTCTCGTATGAGTACATTCTGACTGTATCCTTGAGGTAAGCTAAAGGTTCTACTCTGGTATATTCACAAAACACTTCAAACTTTCCCAGTGCGCCTTACACAACAGTGTCTTCTACACTGGTATTCATGTCTCTCCAAACAATTATCTTGCATCACTCATCATTCCCAACACATTCACTTAACATCTTCCAGAATCCCTTTTTCTTATCTGTACTTTTCTCAAATTTAATATATACATATAATACAGTCGACCATCATGATAGTATCGATCTGCCCACCAAAACGATTTCATTACTGCTGTTTTTTCTTGCTCTAATATACGTTTGAAACCCTAGTACCATAAGTCTTGTTCTTTGCATAAAGTATTTCTTTTTTTTTAACTATTATTAAATAATGTTCTTCATAAATATGTTTTATAGTTCTGTCTAACACTGTGTACGGATTTGATCTGTTTCACTAGCACAGGCTGGTACCTAAGTTAGACGTGTGTAGAGATACCAGACTCTAATTATTTAGGTTATTCTTGCCTGTTTACAAGCGAAAAAAAAATGCAGTGAAATGCTACAACCTATTATGTAGACGTAACTTGTGTACAGTGCTTCAGTAACTGTGGCAGTGTTATAGGTTTCCTTCCTGCAAGACTGAAGTCACTATGGTTCAGTAGCTATGGCAGCAGGACTGAAGTCACTATGGTTCAGTAGCTATGGCAGTAGGACTGAAGTCACTATGGTTCAGTAGCTATGGCAGCAGGACTGAAGTCACTATGGTTCAGTAGCTATGGCAGCAGGACTGAAGTCACTATGGTTCAGTAGCTATGGCAGCAGGACTGAAGTCACTATGGTTCAGTAGCTATGGCAGCAGGACTGAAGTCACTATGGTTCAGTAGCTATGGCAGCAGGACTGAAGTCACTATGGTTCAGTAGTTATGGCAGCAGGACTGAAGTCACTATGGTTCAGTAGCTATGGCAGCAGGACTGAAGTCACTATGGTTCAGTAGTTATGGCAGCAGGACTGAAGTCACTATGGTTCAGTAGTTATGGCAGCAGGACTGAAGTCACTATGGTTCAGTAGTTATGGCAGCAGGACTGAAGTCACTATGGTTCAGTAGTTATGGCAGCAGGAATGAAGTCACTATGGTTCAGTAGCTATGGCAGCAGGACTGAAGTCACTATGGTTCAGTAGTTACGGAAGTTTCAGAGGTATTCTTCCAACAGTGAAAGTCATTATACGTTATACATTCAACAAATACTTTAGTATTAAGCACAGCTTCCCAACTAGGTTAGTCACTGTGGTTACAATATCTTCAACAGATGCAATGTACCTTTTCAATAAATACGTGTTTCAGTATTTAAAAGACCTTCATAATGAGACAAGTCTTTAATGACAGAAAAATCACTGACCATCACAAACATAAAACAAAAAATCTCTAAAAAACAATTACCAATTTTGAAGATCTGATTTAGTGCCAAAAACAATTTTATGAGAGCATCTTAGAGCCTGGCCGACACGTCTCCTGTCAGAGCATCTTAGAGCCTGGCTGACACGTCTCCTGTCAGAGCATCTTAGAGCCTGGCTGACACGTCTCCTGTCAGAGCATCTTAGAGCCTGGCTGACACGTCTCCTGTCAGCGCATCTTAGAGCCTGGCCGACACGTGTCCTGTCAGAGCATCTTAGAGCCTGGCCGACACGTCTCCTGTTAGAGCATCTTAGAGCCTGGCTGACACGTGTCCTGTCAGAGCATCTTAGAGCCTGGCCGACACGTCTCCTGTCAGAGCATCTTAGAGCCTGGCCGACACGTCTCCTGTCAGAGCATCTTAGAGCCTGGCCGACACGTCTCCTGTCAGTGTATCAGATGAACTTCCATTAATGAATATCATCTGATGTATAAAGTAGTTATCTGTGACCTTTTATATTGATTTATAAAGCAACATCGAAAATCGTACCAACCTTAATGGTTAAGTTGAAAAATATTCAATGAAAAAATGAATGCAGAAAATATTTCTTTGCTACTAAAGCACTTGAAGAGTTGAGTCAACTCCAGTAGAAAGTTGTAAGTGTAATAACTGATGTCAACTTTAACACTAATTATGAAATACAACAAAAATGTATAATACAATATAGATAATTACGAAATGTTAATTAACCCTTATGAAACTTATGCGAAATATAAATAATATAATAAGAAAAGAAAATTAAGTTTATTATGGTTATAAAATTATTAAAAATAATTATGAAACAAAATTAATACAAATATCAAGTATAATATTAGGTGAATGTATTTTATATTTAATATATTATGAAATATATTCATGCATTTCAGATTAATTTGAATATATTGATATCATATATTTTCTCGGTTTGATATTATTGCTCAAGTTAATTACAAAACAATTTAAATGTAACGCGAGACCTGCTTGTGTCTGCTTACAAAGCTGTGTTTGTTGTAGACAAACACCTGAAAGTTACAGACAAAAAAATCACTTCTGTTCACTAGATTATGGATTTGATAAATCAGAAAGAGTAATATGTATCTGAATAATAACGATATTTTGCACAAATATGTTTATTGTCTCCATGGAAATTAATAATCGAATAATCACTTAAAACTCGTAGAGAAGAAAAACTAATAGAGGAACGAAGGCATCGAATTAGAACATACACGAAAACAACAACAAGGAAAGAAAGAACAGGCAAGAGATTATACACTCAAGAAGACATCAAACACCAAAAATATACACTGGAGAGGCAGCAAACAAGGAGAAAATAAGCACCTCAGACAAGCGAATAAAGGAGGAAACTGAAAGAGAAGCTAAGTTAGGGATAAAAACATACATCGCAAAATGGTAACAAAGAAAGAAGAAGCAAAGAACCACAGGACATACATTCTTGAGGAAGAACATTAACCAAAGGACAACGAATACCAGCTGGAAAGACAAGGAGCTCTAGCAAAAATAAGAACCAGCTCACTGTTTACAGAAAGCCTTCTAACACATCAACTTGTGTCAATTATTTCAGCAATCATTCTAAGTTAAGAAAAGAACAGTGTCTAGTCTACTCCTAAGACAGTCAGGGATTTGCTGGCCAAGCCGCTTAGAGCAATACGTTTCCAGTATAAACCAAGAGGTCAGGTCAGCGGTGCATCCTGACTACTACATCCAAGAAGGTGAACACTAAGTCAAGCAAAAAACTATTATAAAACAACACCTCCGACTGCCAAATAAAACATTGTTTTTCATATCATTCAGGAGAAAAGCAAATATTTAGCCATCATAATCTCCTGTTCTAATAATTTAGATAATTGATTTTTTACAAAAAGACATACAGGAATGTAAGAAGCCATCGTCCAGACAGTGACCTTGGCACAGGGAAGACCTGGCGTCAGTGTCCACGTAGGATGCTGCAACACAAGACGCCTATGAAATACGGACAGGTGAGTTCTGCTTTGTTCCAATATCTCAAAAATAAAGAAATTAAAACTATATAACTAGAAACAAAGTAACTCTCTTACTCTATTCCAACTTTTTTATTTTTTATTTGTTTAGCATATTTAACGATCAGGTTCTTTATAACTGATCTTCTATTATTTTGTACAGTGTCTGATGATAGAGTAAACTCCGCAACTAGTCGTGAATAATTGACGTTTCAATAAATAAATAAATAAAATAAATAAATAAATGTATATAATTTGTTTCTATTTAACATCATTTTTTGACAAATTTCTGTATTATGCTGTACAGTTCATCACACTCTGCTATAAAAATGTTTCACTTAATTTTTCAAAATAATTTTTGGACCTTCCTTTCACTATTATTTGTTGTTAAACGTGTCCCCACATGTCCCCACATCAAATAACATCAGTCATTCCAGGAAATCATATAATTCTGCGTTGTTTGATTCTGGTTTCCTCCGTGGAACAATATCACTACAGTGGACCCTCGGTTAACGAATACCCCGGAAATCGTGCAATTATGTAAGTATAATTTTGTAAGTTCTTGTGGAAGTGTATTTTTGGGGGTCTGAAATAGACTAACCTACGTGAAATTTGTCCTTAAGGGAGTAAATTCGTTCGGTAATGGCACTTGAGCAGACTTCAGGAGTGAAGTTTTTACGAAACTCGGGGGTCCACTGTACTTTCCAACTCTAGTTTGTCCAACACAGCGAATTTTCTATTGGTCACCATTTCATTAGCAGTTGGTCTCAAGTTAGGCTTGGAGTCATTCCTTACTTATTGGAATGCATTACTAGTTGTATTCGAGGTTAGAGAGCTTTCTATACATTGAGTAGTTTTTTTTCGTGGACGAAAGAGGACACAGCCATGGAATGACAACGGTCACCCTCTACTTTGTTCGCTCATATAACTAGTCCATCCTTAATTTACAAGAGCATCTGCACTGATTACATCTGCGATGTGACAAAAAGAGAAAATTGTCTTTCCCACCAGGAAGTAACTGAATAAAAAGTCGCTGAAAGGATAATCTCGGTGGAGACCACCATCACACTGACGTATAATACCAGCTGACTTGATTCATCTTATACATAACAAACGAACCGCTGCCTTAAGTCTTTTACCAACACAGTCCTGCCAGCACTATTTCCAACAGAAACCTACCAGAGGTCTTCTACCAACAGTCTTCTGGTAACAATCCTTCAGTAGTATTTTTCCAATAGCGTCCAGTCTTATACACTTGAATCCTACCAACAGAATCCTAAGAAAAGAATCCTGTCAATAAGTCTGCTATTAGGTATTTACCAAACAGGTTACATACAGTGTTATTAACTGTGGTGTAGCAGACAGACTTTATACACATCACAACACAACGATGGTGGTGAAAAAACGTATTATAGCAGAGTGGAACTTTCACCTGTGAAACAAACTTCTTCATTCAAAAGTTCCTTTCAACAATTGTGTCTTTTTCATTACTTACTGGCTTTGTGCCATATATCTCTGCAATATAGTGCACCATAACATTCAGTGTGCAATATATGTTAACATTCATACATCACAATATATAACAACAGTATCGGAGATATTAACAAAGAGACGTACTGGCCAGGCTGTGGCAGCCACCACCAACACAGTGGTACTGGCCAGGTTGTGGCAGCCACCACCAACACAGTGGTACTGGCCAGGTTGTGGCAGCCACCACCAACACAGTGGTACTGGCCAGGTTGTGGCAGCCACCACCAACACAGTGGTACTGGCCAGGTTGTGGCAGCCACCACCAACACAGTGGTACTGGCCAGGTTGTGGCAGCCACCACCAACACAGTGGTACTGGCCAGGTTGTGGCAGCCACCACCAACACAGTGGTACTGGCCAGGTTGTGGCAGCCACCACCAACACAGTGGTACTGGCCAGGTTGTGGCAGCCACCACCAACACAGTGGTACTGGCCAGGTTGTGGCAGCCACCACCAAAATTCGTTTTGTAAATGAATCATCAGTTACGTTTTATTTTCATCCCCGAAAGTTTTTATTTTGTATCTGTGGTGGTGAATGTTTTTTTATGTTATTAATGAAGAGGTGTATATGTAAAAACTCACTTATTTAATAATTAATTCTACTTAAACCAAGTGTTTATCAAGATGATTTATAAGAATATCTTCTTTGTCTTAACCACAAGTCTTTCAAGTTAGTCACTTCTTCAACTTTTTACATATTTTGTCAAAATATTTTAACCCTTTTTCCAATTTCTTAAGAAAATTAAAATTATATAATCAGGAATTTTCTTATTTCTCTTACACTATACAGTATTGTTTAATTTAAACAATCGTCAGGGAGAGTGCAGATATTCTTATGAGAACGTGTACACATGTATGTATATATGTGTGTTCATAGTAGGGTGTGATGTGTATGTGTAGATGAAAGTGAAAAGTAAACATCAGAGAAAACTTTTATGATCTACATAATAATTCACAATAAAGAAGAGCACAGTTCTGTGGTACAGCTGTCAGCCTGGCTGACTCTGCTGTCAGCCTAACAAACTCTGCTGTCAACAGCGTTATCTAGTTAGTATAAAAGATATGAGGCAATAAGAAGGTTAAAAATGGAAAATTTAGAATGTATTAAGCTTGAAGTGTGTGACGTAGTTGGAATAAAGTACTGGAATAGTTAATGATTTTGTTCATAATGTTTATAAAAGAAGAGAAAGGTAAAAAACTTTAAAGAATATAATAATTATAATGGAATAAGACTGTTGAGCGTACCAGTTAAAGTGTTTGTCAGAATTATGTTTGTTGAAGTGATGGAAGAGATAATATGGATAACAAAGAAGAGTGACAATTCAGAAAGGGAAGGGAATCTGTGGATCATGTATAAACACTGAAATACATAAGTGAAGAACACTTATATAAAGGAAAGACGCACTTGGGTGCATTTATAGGTTTGGAAAAGGTATATGAGAGATGTTAATATAGTTACAAATGTATTTAATCTTAGGTAATGTTTTGGCAGCTATAGTGTTGAATTAAGTTATAATATGCAAGAAAGACTGTAAAGATTTACCAAAAACTGGGTCTTAGATAATGTTGTGTGATGTCACCTGTGGTCTTAAAGACGTGTGATGTCACTGTACATTGGTCAGAAGACCATATATAAGTAGAAAGCCATCATGTAGACCAGGTGTCACTGTAAACAGCTATATTAACATTCTTTGTTAAAACTCTGTACACACACACACACATACACAAACCAGTAAAAAGTCGGGGTTATGGTTGTTCAGACTCACAGGAACCATTACCGTGTTACTTACTGCCCGCACTTCCATCTAGTGGGCTGAGGCTAAACTTCAGTTCCTCAGGTTTGATTTGCTTTAATTTCTATTCCTGGTAGTATTAACATTCCATGGTGTGGGTTGAAGTTTGGAGAATCACTTCCCCTCTACTCTTCTCCTGATAAGGTAAGGTGATCTACCAGGAGTATTTCTGTTAATTGTTTCTGATTTCCCTGGTTACCAGTAATGACATTGAAGTTGAATACCAACCTTTGTCTTTCTTCAATGTTATACTTATCTAACTCTTATATAACCAGTGTTTGTTTTCTTTATTATCAGCTCTGCTGCTGGCCTGGTCAACCAGGGTAGACGCTAGAAATTGGAGCAAGATTCCTGTCTACAGGACGTAGTGGGACATTACGACTCCTCACCTCTGAAATCTGAATTGTGGTGCTACAACCAGGTAGTGACAGGAATTTCAGAACATCGGACGAACACCACCACCCAGGATAACCAATATCCTTTCTTCTAAAACATCAGAAGACCATCCTGGGTGTTATATATTCCTCTCCCAACATCATTTATTTATTTTTCCATTCTTTTGTTCAGGCAGAAGGCGTTCCTTTGACTAATACATATATATATATATATATATATATATATATATATATATATATATATATATATATATATATATATATATATATATATATATATATGTATATACAGACATACATATATACTTAATGTGGGTTCGTGTATGTATACATGCATGCATTTCCTATTGATTCCATCTGCGACCTTCAAATTCATTTACGAAGCACGAGAAACAGAGATTATTATATATTTTTATAGTTTTCATGGAGGAGATTTAGAGATTCGCATCTGACACTCATCAACAAACAATATGTAAACATTACACTCATTCTTACACAATAACATGTACACACGACATTCATCAACACACAATAACATGTACACACGACATTCATCAACACACAATAACATGTACACACGACATTCATCAACACACAATAACATGTACACACGATATTCATCAACACACAATAACATGTACACACGACATTCATCAACACACAATAACATGCACACACGACATTCATCAACACACAATAACATGTACACACGACATTCATCAACACACAATAACATGTACACACGATATTCATCAACACAATAACATGTACACACGACATTCATCAACACACAATAACATGTACATACGACATTCATCAACACACAATAACATGTACATACGACATTCATCAACACACAATAACATTTACACACGACATTCATCAACACACAATAACATGTACACATGACACCCATATACAATAACACGTAAACATTACATTCATTCATACATAAGAATATGTACACATGACACAGTCCTCCACTAGTGTCACAAACGTGTCCCGTCTTTATACATTTGCATGTTTCACAAAAAAATGTCTGTCAAAATACCGTAAACCAGCGTATAAATGTATGTGAAAATACTTATATGTGTATGTTTGTGAGCGTGTTAGCCTTTCAGTGTCAAATGAAAAAGACCAATAAATAAATAAAAATGAAAACTGTAACATTTAATACAGTTTTGATGGAGGTGGAAAAGATCTTCAACACTTGGGCATTCATCGATATAAAATAAAACACTCAAAAATACTTTTAAACTGCTTAATAAGCAAAAAACTCGTACTAAGTGTAAATTCAAAGTGTAGCATAAAAGGATATCCAAAATTATTCTTAATTAGCCTCTCCTGGGTGGCCGAGCTGTGTGGCAGCTTGGTCTCGTCTAGCTGGTGTATCGAGTTTTTGCAGGGTCTTCGGTAGAGACTGTCCAGGTGGGTGGAATTACTGGAGGTGACACACAGAAAACTGCGTCCAGTAATTCCACCCACCTGGACAGTCTCTACCGAAGACCCTGCAAAAACTCGATACCCTTTCACTCTCAAATCCCTTCCACACCTATAATTATGCTCCTGGATGAAGGCCACCTGTACGCCAAAACGTCGCAAGGCGTACTCCACCCAGGAACGTTTAACATCCTCTTTCATACCATTAACATTTATTGTTAGACACTGGAATGCAAGTGCAAAGGTTTGCCCTTCGGCCGAGGGGGAGGCTGCGACCCTGACTTGCCCTTACCCACTCCCTTACCCACATGTTTCCCCCCCTTGACGGGGTCCTGACCCAAAATGGCATCTAAATCTTTCCTGGCAGCCCCTTAATCCAGCCCTGACTGTGATCCCTGTTCCCTATTCTATCTCCTACTTTGAATGATCGTCCACGGACTGTGGTCAGAAAGAGATGTAAATTACTGTTACCACGGCGTAAGAACGTCGTCACTATCGGACTGTGTGCCGGCTCTCTTACGGGTTCCCACCACCACTTCCATTCCCGTGGCCCTATCTGATTGATGAACCTCTGCCGACACTATTTTATGTGTTAAACACTGACCAGCCTGATGTGCCTCAACTGAGGCCTCTACCACCGGCTCTACCACTTCAACTGCTTCCACCACATCAACACTGCCTTCCCCAGGTAACACTGGAAGAGGGTCCTCCATAATGCCTCTCAACACCTCCTCCAGAGGTAAATCCTCGCAAGACACAACACCTGTGTTATCCACAATACTCTCACTTGGAGCCTCAGGCTCCTGGGGCAAAGTGCAGAAAGCCTCCCCTGCCCCATCATCTATTTCACTCCACAAACGCTTCCCTTGCACCTCCTGAGGTACTTTCAGCAGGTCCTCTATGGCTCCCTGACCAGCCGGCTCCCTGCGGGCCACGTCCTGTCTAGGTATCACTCTCCTCATGCAGTCTGCAGCAACGTGGTTATAGGCGCCACATAGGCGGCAAGTCCTCTGTTGCCCCGGGTATGTCACGAATAATTGATTCCTGAAGTCAGACATCACCACATATGACGGTATCGGCTTACGTAACGTCATTTTCAGGGAATAAGTCCCTTCATAGAGGCCCAACATTGGACCCACACTCCACTTCCCTGCGTTCACCGTGTGGATCACTCCATACTCGCTGAAAAGACCAGTAATATCCGTCGCATCCGCTTCAAAAGGTACATTCTTGACCTTGATCCAAGTATATCTCCTTGATACGTCTTTCAACCGAACTTGCATTGTCGAGTTGACCGTATACACCTTGTCCTGGTGCTGATCAACAAGGCGATCATAAACTGCAGCAGTTAGTAGTATGACGAAAACTCGGTTGATCCCGTTTAGCGCTACGCCGTATAAATCCATAATATCTAAGCCGTACACATCATGCAGAATCGTAAGGAGCACCGTAGCAGCCGTGGCTGGATGTATGACGCCGGTGACCATGTCAATACACACTGTGTTAGAACGACGTCGGCCAACAGTCTCCATGACAGTAGTTTAAGCAGTTAGCAAATTGCGAAAGAGAGTCACCAGGCGGCAGACCAGTGTACAGCACGTCCACCCCTGACCGAAGCAGGGAGGCAACTCAATCTTCACGATTCTCCGTAGTATGGACTGATGAAGCTACTGTGTGGCGAAACGTTTCCTCAATAAAGATACCCAAGTGTTGCACATGTGTCTAATTTATCCCCCTCTACGTTGCCATTCTTCTTCGGACATTGCCATATCTCGAGATTATTTATGTATACTGTGTAGAGAATTGCACCATGTACCAATTACTGTATAACTCTCTACAAGAAGTCACTCCAAAGTACAAACTCTTTGTTTTAATAATTCGATCCTAACAACGTTACCGACATCTCGGAGCACCTTATCAAAGTTACCTGCTCTTTATTTGGGAACCATCACAGTATTTATTTTTAATCTCAAAGATTACAATTATTTTAAATAGAATCAGGTCGTGATCAGAGTCGGATTAAGATTTTGTAGGCCCCTGGGCTACAGGTACTGTGAGGCCCAGGGGCTACAGGTACTGTGAGGCCCCTGGGCTACAGGTAATGTGAGGCCCCTGGGCTACAGGTACTGTGAGGCCCCTGGGCTACAGGTGCTGTGAGGCCCCTGAGCTACAGGTACTGTGAGGCCCCTGGGCTACAGGTACTGTGAGGCTCCTGGGCTACAGGTACTGTGAGGTCAATGGGCTACAAGTACTGTGAGGCCAATGGGCTACAGGTACTGTGAGGCCCCTGGGCTGCAGGTACTGTGAGGCCCCTGGGCCACAGGTACTGTGAGCCTCCTGGGCTACAGGTACTGTGAGGCTCCTGGGCCACAGGTACTGTGAGGCCCCTGGGCCACAGGTACTGTGAGGCTCCTTGGCTACAGGTACTGTGGGTCCCTTGGGCTACAGGTACTGTGAGGCCCCTGGGCTACAGGTACTGTGATGCCCCTGGGCTACAGGTACTGTGAGGCCCCTGGGCTACAGGTACTGTGAGGCCCCTGGGCTACAGGTACTGTGAGGCCCCTGGGCTACAGGTACTGTGAGGTCCCTGAACTACAGGTACTGTGAGGCCCTGGGCTACAGGTACTGTGAGGCCCCTGGGCTACAGGTACTGTGAGGCCCCTGGGCTACAGGTACTGTGGGGCCCCCACTGATATTTTCAAAAGAAAAAACAATAATCACAACAGTAAACAGTTCACCATATCCATGATGTAATAAAATATACTATAAATATAAACTCACAGTAGTAACTGTGAACACATTTCACTTAATCTCTGGAGTCCCTCTAGCTGGCGGAGGGCCCCTGGGCTGCAGCCCCTTAATCCAGCCCTGACTGTGATCCCTGTTCCCTATTATATCTCCTACTTTGAATGATCGTCCACGGACTGTGGTCAGAAAGAGATGTAAATTACTGTTACCACGAGTAGCAACGATGACAACTTTACTTAGAACTGGCCTCAATGATGGTGACGAGTGTTGTGGCCTCCAGGTCCCCTGATAGAGTGCTCCAGTTTATGTTAGGCAGGTTGTAGTCACTAATATTGCCTTATTGTTAATACAAAGTGTCTTAATTTCATCTCATAAGCGGGAGTCATCCTCCTAATTTTGTTTGGGGGATGATATATTGCACTGCTTCATCATGTTGACTTTATGTCAAAGCAATTCCTTGTTAACATGTAAAGTTACTCTACTGCCTTTCTTATAATTACGAGCCTCATTATAAATATTGTGTCAACTAAGGGCAATTTCTGTTTCTTCGAGTTTTTAATACAGATCAAACCAAAATCTACTTAGAAGGATAATATATAGATTTTCTATTAAAGTATATATTCAAATAATTCGTCCATTTTTTTTGATAAATACCTGCAACTCTTCAATAAAAGTAAGTAAATGTATATATATATTATTTTTAATTATTACGTATGTGAATATTTTTTTGTGGAACGGATTAATTGTATTTACATTATTTCTTATGTGAAAATAACTTTTAATTTAACCAGCTGGTCTATTCCCAGCTGGGTTAATTTTTTTTTTTTACATTTTATTAGTTTCCAATAAATATACATTTATAATTCATAAACATGCAAAATACATGATGCATATAATACAACAGCAATTCTTTGGTTAAACAGTGAAAATATCGAAAATATCAGAAAACTATGCCCTAAAACCCTTACCTCTACCACCAGTGAACTCTTGTCCCCTTTCCCCTAATAAATAAATAAATACAGAGTCCACAAAACATAAACCCAAATAATGAAATACAGTCCACCATAACATATTTTCTATTCCTAAGGATATACAGTGAATACTCATTGACGACTGCAAATAAATTTTACAGTGCACAAAATAAAATTACATTTTACAGTTCCGAAACGTTCAATAATTACATGCTACAAATTGTGCAATAGCAATTTCCTTTAATAAGCTATGCATATATCAGTAAAACATACCCCTAACCATTTATCTACAAATAGTGAACTCTTGTCCCCTTCCCTCTTATGCTTGATACAGAGTCCACAAAAAAAACCAAATAATGCAATACCAAGTTCACAATAATATTAGCTCTAGTTCTAATGCTATGCTGTTAACTGCAAATAAAATGTACAGTGTGCACATTTTAACAAATAACAAAACCCAAAGAATGATACATAGTTCACAATAACCGTGACTAGTCCTAATACTATGCAGTGAATACTGCAAATATAATGTACAGTGTGCACAGATAACAAAACCAAACCCAAATAATGATACATAGTCCACAATAACAGTGACTAGTCCTAATACTATGCAGTGAATACTGCAAATAATATTTACCGTGCGCACAAAATAATCCTACCACACAAGGTTTCCAGTCTCCTTAACTCCACGGGGACTACGCCCTTGTTTCAGTACCATCTCTGTACTAATTATAGTCCAAGACATTCATACCACTCTCACCAAACCTAACCACACCATGCCCCCCGGCACCAGAGGATCCGGCCAAACCCCTACAAAACCCCTTACTCCCCCCTCCCCCCTTGCAAAACCCCAACCTCACATTCACTCCACCACACACACATCCACTTCCAACACACTAATAATCTAGACAGTCACCCGGTCCCCCAACTGTGATGTCATCCGTCCCCGTCCTCTAATGGCTTAACCCCCTATCTACCTATCTATGTATGCCTCTCCACCACACCTACCCAATGCTCCACCAGCGCCTCTGTCAAGCCCTTTCATTACCATATCTGTCTCCCAATAAACCCTGCACACTCAATTTCCTGTACCCTCTGAAAAGCTCGAACCCCACTCCCTCCCATATATTAAACGATTCCTGCACATAGTGCGATATATACGTGCCGCCACAGCCCCATCCTTTCCCTAACACTCATGTCCCTTAATTTCCACGACATGCGCACGAAGTCCACCATACAGTACAGTAATCCCTTTTATCAATATGTCTAACCCTCCCAAATCCAAGTAAATAGCCCGTAACAAAGGGATACCCCCACCCAAACCCCTTAACATCCCTCCCATCCACCTACGAACCCCATCCAGAGTTTCACAAAATATACTGCATGCAGAGCCGACTCCGCAAGCCACACTTCTGACATTTCCCGTCTTTCGCCAATCCCATACGGAATAAATTCTCCCGTGACGCCACTGCCCCATGTAAAAACCGAAACATCAGCTCCCGGTCCCTCGCCGGCAACCTCAGATCCCTGAACCCCTTCCATATCCCCTTCCAGTCATATACTGGATAAACCGCCTCCCCTTCCACCGTCTCCTCCCCAGCACCAAACCTCATTATAACTGCAACACTCAACCTTTGTGGCTCCCGTATAACCAACAAGCACCTCAGCCAATTTCTGCACTGCCCCAGTTCCCTCTCACCCCACCACTCCCCTACTTCCCGCAGCACCCCTTCCACCCCAGCCTCACCTCTCCCACCCAACCCACCCCTCCTTACCACACAACGTTTCACATACATACACAACAATCTCCTTTCCAGCCATATTAAACCCAAACCTCCAGAAATTACCCTTTTCCTAACTATCTCCTTCCTGAGCCAATGTCTACCATGTGCCCAAATAAACTTAAATACCCTGCTCTCCAATTCTTTAACATCCCAACTTAATAAAGGAAAATGTTGGCAATATACCATATCTTACTATATATCATGTTATTAACCGCAATGACCCTCTGCCGCAACGTTAGCTCTCCCGCTCTCCAACTATTCAACCGCTCCGTCGCACTTTTAACTACATTCCTCGAATTCACCTCTTCGCCTCATCCCTGTCCCTCGTGTAAACAATACCACATATTTTCACCCTGTCCACAATTTTCCACCCATACCTGCTACCCAACCCGCCCCCACCCAAGCGCCTACCTCCAACAATAGGGATTTAGCTCCATTGACCCTCATGCCAGTTGCACTACAGAAAGACTTTAAGTGTATTCCTATGTTAACCAGCCCCACCTCGTGACACACTAACACCGTCGTGTCATCTACATATCCCACCACATTTCTAATCCCCTTATCCCTCCCCCTAACCCCTTCCCATCCCCCACGAATCTGTAAAACGGATCCTGTAAGCAGCGAAAGGATCTGCGACAGGGGACAACCCTGTCGCAGACCCCTTTCCATCCTAACCTTCCCTCCCAACCTACCATTTATTTGCACCCTCACACTTGCCCCTGCATATAACGCCCTAACCCAATCCAGCACTTCCAATCCAAACCCCTGCCTTTCCATTATTCCAAACATACTCTCACGCTCCACACTGTCATATGCTCCCTTCCAATCCAGTGCAAGTATTCCTCCCTCTTCTTCTCTATCTATGAAATCTTTAATATGTTCATGTCCCTCCCCCACACCCCTTCCCGGTATCCCCCCCTGTCCTTCCTCAATCACCCCCCCTATCACCCTTTTTAATCTATTACCTAAAATTTTAGCATATATTTTATAATCCGTATTCATAAGGACTAAAGGTCTATAATTCTCTAATGTTTCCCTTCCTTCCCCTTCCTCACTAATACCATTACCCCCATACCCATGTCCCTCCCCATTGCACCTGTCCTTTTCATACCATTCATCACACCTACCATACAATCCTTTATAATGTCCCAATTCTCCTTATAAAATTCATTTGCCAAACCATCCATACCTGGAGCCTTGCCCTTACTTAATCCTTCCACTGCCTCCCACACCTCCCTCTCACTAATCATGCCCTCCAATCCCTCCCGATCTTCCCTACTCAACCTCTCCCTAATCTTTCCCAATAAAATGCTCCTTTCCTCCATCCCCACCCCCCCACTGCTCATGTGCCTTGCAAACCACTTATCAGCATACACGTTCATTCCTTCCGTGGAATTTATTCTCATACCCTTCACATAATTCCCCATGTTTTCATCCACTTCCAGATACTCCAATGACATTCTATCCCGTCTCTGTTTACACTTCCCAAAACATATTGTGAGGGTCTATCCCCCCACAACACATCATCCATTCCGGCTTTCATTCTACATGCCCCAAACCTCTCATTCTGCAAGGTCTTCAACCTATCTTTCAACACCTTAATTTCCTCTGTCATTCTATGTCCTCCCCGCATATAACAGTCTTTCAAGAGGCCCTCAATGTAATTTTGTAAACCGTATCTCCATCCCGCTTCTTCCCTTCCCAACCTCTGATAGTAAGCTTGTATGCCAGGCTTCCCCTTACTTACCCACCAATCCACCAAAGCCCCCTCCCTACTCCCATCCAAAACCCACCCCACCAATCCCTAAATTCCTCCCTTTTACCATCACCCTTTAATAACTGAACATTTAATTTCCAAAAACCTCTATACCATTTTGCAACCCCTTCCCACCCCACCTCCACCAACACTCCCCTGTGATCCGTGAAACCCACATCCAAATATTGCACCCCCCCCACTACCACGCTACCTGTTACATAAATCCTGTCTAGTCTAGCCGCATACCCTCTTCTAACAAACGTAGGCTCACCCGCACCTCCCACCCCAATCACGTCTTTCAAACCTACCCTCCTAAGTACGTCTCTTAAGTCTGCAAGTACACAACCTCCTCCCCGCGGCTCTACATCCTCTCTAATTACACAATTAAAATCCCCTCCAACAATTGTTACATTTGGCAAATCCCGACATGCATAAATCATGTAATCCCAAACAAAATCCACCTTTACCTTCCTTGCCGCCTCTGCTGGCATGTACACTCCTAAAAAACATACCCTAACTCCACTCCACTCCCCATCTACTCTAACCAGCCTACCCCCCCCACACTCCTCCCATCTCAAAGGTTTGAAAGGGCTTGACACCGCCACTGCTACCGCCACCCCCCCCTTTAATCTACTGGATGAACTTGCAAACACTTTGTATCCATTCAAAAGTAATTCCCCACCACACCTATAATTGTGTTCCTGTATAAAAGCAACTGTCACACCATACCTTCGCAACGTACACTCCACCCAAGCCCTCTTAATTTCATCCCTCAACCCATTTACATTAAGTGTTAAACACTTGAAAACTATGTCAAGGGTTTGCCCCTAGGCCTCTGTGGAAGTTGTACCCTGACTTCCCTTTACTCATTTTACCCGTTTGCTTCCCTCCCTTAAAAGTACCCTCTCTAGTACCAAACCTAGATCTTTTAGCAACTTCCACCGAGGCCTTTTACAGATCCTCTGCGCCGGTGTCAGCACATCCTCACTGCCTGATGAATTGCCAGACCTTTTACGTGTCCTCTTTATATCTTCCACACTACTTGCATCCTCGGTCTGATGGACCTCCACCTGCACATCCTCCATAATTAAGTGTTGTTCCACTGACTGGCACTCTCCACACTTTCCACCACATTTACTGCATTTAGCAAACCATCATTAGTGCTTACACTTAGCACCGGCAAAGGGTCGTCCAATATTTCCTTTAATATTTGTTCCAGTGGTACCTCTTCTGCCGAACTCTCCTGGTGATCACAGTCAACCACTGGTATAACAGATTCCTGTGTTAGGGTCTGACAAACCACCTCAGAACCCTCCACAATCTCACTCCAGAGTTTTGTCTGCTTCTCCCGTTGCGTCTCCTCCTTCCGTTCCTCTCTCTGCGCCTGCACTTTCACTACTCGTTGCTCTGGCACTTGTCTGGGTCCCGTCCTCCTCATGCAGTCAGCCGCCACATGATCGTAGGCGCCACACAGGCGACACGTCCTGCGCTGTCCCATGTAGGTCACGTACACTTGAGTCCTGAAGTCTGGTATAACAACGTAGGATGGTATGGGGTGCTTCAATGTCATTTTCAATGAGTACGACCCCTCAGGGAGGCCCATCATCGGTCCCTCGCTCCACTTTCCAGGTGTTGCTGCGTGTATCGTACCATACACACTGAAGACCGTACTGATGTCCGTCGGGTCCGCTTCGAATGGGACGTTCTTCAAACGTACCCAAGTGTACGTACGTGAAACGTCCTTCAATCGTACCTGAAGGCCAGTGTGCACCGTGTAGACATGATCCTGGTGTCGATCTACGAGTCGTTCATAAACTTCTGCCGTCAGTAGCTTCACAAATACTCTATTCATCCCATTCAGGGCAACGCCATACAAATCTCCTATGTCAAGACCATACACATCTCGTAATATCGTCGGTAAGACAGTCCCGGCCGTTGCAGGGTTTAGAACACCAGTCACAAGGTCAACACAGACAGTGTTCAGACGTCTCCTCCCTGCTGTCGCCATGTTGCTTTGGAAAACCAAAGTGCTGTAAAGCGTCGCCAGGGGTCAGGTCAGAGCACCACACACCCTCGCACCACCAGAGCTGGGCTGCGACTGCTTCCGGGTCCTCTCCACTGCATGCATCCTCACATGCAAGATCCGTTCCAGTCGTGCACTCTCCACATCGTTGAAAAGAAGACTATTTTGCTTAAACAAAAGAGAGAGAGAGAGAGATAGAGAGAGAGAGAGAGAGAGAGAGAGAGAGAGAGAGAGAGAGAGAGAGAGAGAGAGAGAGAGAGAGAGAGAGAGAGAGAGAGAGAGAGAGAATTATATCTAACTTAAAGTTCTTTCCACAGAGGTTCTTTAAAGGCTGACCTACCAGGGCGTCGAGGTGGTCCTTGTTGGAGATGAAGAGACGACCATTTAGGCTGAGACCAGTGGGGGGAAACACTTCCTTCTCCCGCAGAGGCACCACCTCACCTACAGCACGAGGTGTTGTGTCAGGTGGTCATGCACATGGAGAAAACATGTATCTTGTGGTTAAGAACATGGAGTAAGGTGCCAAGTGACAACAGACATGAAGGAAACAGCTGTCATGTGGTCATAAGCATGACGGTGACAGGTGTCAGGTGGGTACCAGCATTAGGAAGTCTAGTATAATTTGGCCACTAATGTGCAGGAGACAGGTGTGAGATAAACAGATGTCACTTTACGTTAGGTATACTCAGAGAAATTATTTTATTGTTGTAATTTAAAGAAAATAACATTGCATTAATATGACTCTGGACATAAACAGTATAAATAAATATTAGTCCCATAAGAGCACTACCACATACTGAGCTGATGTAGCCAAGGAAATCGTGTAGGGATATAACAGTGATAATCGAAAACATGGCCGAATGTTTGGAGCCATATTAGAATTACCTCAACATTGCAATATTCATTTACAGAATAAAGACATATATAACACTCAGAATATTGTATTAAAAAAGCCACAGTACCGTGACTGGAACAATACACAAATAACCCTCACATAGAAGAGAGGAGCTCACGACGACGTTTCGGTCCGACTTGGACCATTTACAAAGCCACAGTGTGACTAAATGGTCCACGTCGGACCGAAACGTCGTCGTAAGCTCCTCTCTTCTATGTGCGGGTTATTTGTGTAGTGTCCAGATACTATAGTTAAAAAACTGCAACATATCTCCACCCACTCCTTCAGAGCACACGCACTGTATTTCCCACCTCCAGGACTCAAGTCTGGCTAACCAGTTTCCCTGAATCCCTCAATAAATGTTACCTTGCTCACACTCCAACAGCACATCAAGTCCTAAAAAGCCACTTGCCTCCATTCGCTCCTATCTAGCACGCTCACGCTCGCTTGCTGAAAGTATAAGTCCCTCATACACAAAACCTCCTTTATACCCTCCCTCCAACCTTTTATAGGCTGACCCCCACCCCTTCCTCTCACTACAGATATACACCAAGTCATCATATTTATTTCCATCCTCTCTCAATTTCCAAACCACTTTAAAAACCCCTTTTCTGGATAATACTTCTAGTAACTCTGCACCCCCTTTTAATCTCCAAGCTACGGACTCTTTGCATAATATTCACACCACACATTTCCTCAGACACGACATCTCCACTGCCTCCAGCCTTCTCCTTGTTGCAACATTCACTACTTAGGAAGAAGTGATGAGTTTCCTACTCTCAGATGTTTCATTAACTGCAAATGGTTTACTGGTTGGGTAGAAGCAGTGGTGGCCCCAATAACTTCTTGTTCTGTTTTGGTTGGGAACATAGAAGGGGCGACCTTCCCATCTGAATTAGACTGTGTAAGGTTTTCAAATGATTCCGGAAAAGATAAACTTGATACTTCTGTTTCTTCCCTAGAATCTCCAGAAGTGATTAATCAGGATAACTCAACTCAGCATTCGGATAATCGTGAAGCTCCTGGAAAAACCTTAGAGAAGCAGTCATTTAAACCAACCTGCACAGAAACTGAGGAAATACCACAGGTGACTGAATCTTCCACACAACTGGACACGATTAACGTCCTTACCAGAGCTCAATCTAAGGTAAAACCCATCCATCCTTTAGTACTTTGCAAAGGAAAACCTATTGAGCTGTCACACCTAGATTTGGAAAGTCTCCAGAAGACTTGTCCTTCCTTAGAGGAAACTCGAATGCTAGCATTAAATGACAATGTGATTAAAAGAAAGAAGTTTAGTTATAAATTTGAGTTCAAAAGTAATCTTCTATACAGGACTATAGTGACTGCGGACAATCCCAATGAGGTGGG
>WNWK01034437.1:0-20452 GCA_009830355.1 Cherax destructor | reverse complement strand
TGATCTTTTATATATATATATATATATATATATATATATATATATATATATATATATATATATATATATATATAAGGTTAGGTAGGTTTTCAAAGTTTATCTTGGTACAAAATTATAAATTTTTACATTAACATAAATGAAAAAAATATATATTTAAACGTATAAGATAAAATTTTAGAAAGGGCTTAATTTTAAATGAGTTCTTGCTAATTGACCAGTATTACCTAATCGGCACGACATATATATAGGATGGGGTCCACCTCTGGTACAAATTGTGGGACCCATAGCCTCGAGAAGTGGATAAAAAGGCTTCAAGGAAGAATATTTGGATTTCTTCCTGAAGCCATTTGAATATTCCACTTCCACTACCACCCCATCTTTTCATTTTTTTTTTACCAATAGGTATATTTTATTACATAATATGGTACAAAAGATTTAAGATATACATTGTTGATATAAAGATGGCATATACAGCACACGAGGTGTGAGAGATACATGTCTAGTACACACTGTCACATGCCTGTCACTGATTATAATGCGAAAATCTCATCCAGCTCCTCAGAGCTGGGGCGCGTGCCCAAAATACAGCATGCATTACCCCTCTGAACAGCAGCGCTGAGTCGCTGGAACAGAAAACTAGCTGCCCTTGGATCCCTAGTCACCCTGTTGAGTCTTTTGCCCAGCTCCTTGAGGAACTTAGATGCACTCTTTTCCCATGAGCCAAGGATCTCCGAGCCTATGGGAACAAACATATAATGATGGGCAAGTTCTCCATATTTTCTCGACTTCTGGGACTTTCTGAAGGTGGCAGCTGCCCCTCCTTCCTCTCTTGTGTATTGGAGATAGGTATCAGCCAAGGTAGATGCACATGTGTAGTCCCACACCACCTGCTTGACGTCTGTCCAGGCTTGAAGGGTGATACCATCTGGACACTTTTGGCTGCCATCATATCTGCATAGTTGGGGTGGCTCCCTTACTGCTGGACTTCCGGCTGTTGTGAGGTTCCTCTTGATAATGTTATTAACCTCTTCATGTCTTGCAATCTTTCCCTCGGATTTACGACACACAAGACCATGGTACCCGAATCGGTCTGCTGCTTCACTGCCACAAATACACCTGTGTTCGGCGAGAATAGGGGCGGCAAGTCGAAGGGCAACACCAATGCGGATGGTCTGTGGGTCGAGGCGTGTGCTAAGGCTGGAGTTGGGAACAGCCAACAGAAAGTCCCCTGCATGAGTAGCTCTCACTGCAAGGAGGCGGGCTCTATCCTTCCCTGACACACTCTGAAGCATTGCTGAGGCTATATTCTCTACTACTGGGCCATCCCAGTGCGACTGTTTGTAGTTGTTGGGGGAGCAGGCCTGGTTTCAGAGCCCGTTAGATTATCCCAGATCCTGGCTCCGTCGACGATCTTTTGGTCATGGATTCCAATCTTGTCCCTAAGATGTTCAGGGAGAATCGCTGCTACATGCCATTTGGATTCAATGCATGAAGACAGGAAAGCAGGTAGAGCAATCTGTGATGACTTGCGGACATCAATGCCTCCTAGTCTGACTGGGAGTGTAGCTTGGTCCCACTGCATATCTTCTAGAGTAAGGTTAAGTACTTTAGTAAAGATCTGCCTCAGGATACTGTCATATTCGTTCAGTATAGGGTTATCATATGAAGGAGCGCATCTTAGGAAATATATTGTATATATATATATATATATATATATATATATATATATATATATATATATATATATATATATATATATATATATATATATATATATATATATATATATATATATTAACGAAACTGTGGCTGGCCGAGACTCGATCCTGCGTCACCTTGTCAGTATAGTAGTGGTGGACCTAATAAACTTTCACTATGGCTAGCAAGTTTGAAATGAAAAATTCTCAATGAAATATTGAATAAAACCGAGTGATAGATTGAACGTTATATTTTGTGTGAGGAGAATCCTGCAATGTCCAGAGGACACAAAGCGTCAAGACAAAGGATCAAGCAATTACAGCTTGGCAGAGAGACTGATAAAATTACAGGAACTGAATCATTTGCCATTGGCCATTAATACTGACAGACTAGATGAGGGAAATGGTATATCAAACTCATTATCAGAACGCCATGAACAATGACATAATTCTTGTGTCATCAAATTCAACACTTACTTAACTTGAAATGGCATAAAAAAGGAAACCTGTCCTCGATTCTCCTGTTGTACCTTTAACTTGCAAGAAATTGACAAGAATTTCAATCTGCACGCAATGATGCGTCGACTTCAAAAAAACATTTGCTTCATATGTGAGACAAAGTCAGAAATTCCTTTACATATTGGTTCTATATTTGGTCTATAAAGGCGAATGAAGAAATATGCCATAGAATTACAAAATGAGAGGTTACTGACGAAGCTGAGTGGTGGAGATATGGTAGCTATTAATACACAAACAATGGCCCACACACAGGAGAACGTCGTTATAAGCTTCTACCTCCTGTGTGAGGGTTGTTTGTGTATTATTCCAGTCACGGTGTTTGCCTTGTTGTTCTTTGTGGCCATTAATGCTGTTTATCATTCAAGATGCTCATCTGAATTGTACATCAGAGCAGCAACAGTAACTTTCACAAAGACTGGTAAAAATCCCAGTCATTAGATGAATGTTGGAATTTCATTTACTGAACTCATATCACATAGTGAAGAAGTCCATTCCTGTGATGAGGTTGCATAAGCTAATTGACTGGTTTTATCAATTTGTATACAGTAAGACTTCAACAAAAGGAAACTGATGCAAAAATTCACAGAACAAGACAGAAAAATCTAATTCTTTGTCAATTTCCTGATCTGCACTAGCATAAACGTGGACGTGATATCCTTCTCGCTTTTGATAAACATATTGGTTAAACGCTGAAAAGAATATGTGACATTGACAGTGATGAGGAAGTCATCATATTGAGTAAAGCTGCCTTCACCATCATCAGGAAAGACGTCATGAAGAATATAATTTATTACTATATACTGGATACTTACCATCACAGTTGAGGAAGGCAAGAACAGTACGGATTCCTAAAACAGAAAAGCTAGAACACCCATGATAATAAAGACCGATTATTATATCAAGTATTATTGTAAGAGTGTTTCATAAAGTATTAGCTATGAGGTGTGTGAAGTTAAACTTCATCTAGCACAAAGAGCTTTACTGCCTGTTGACAGGTTAGCGTTGTTGGATGCCATCAGTGGTGTAAGAAGTTAAAGCCATCGTTTGTGTTTTTTTCATCGGTCGAAAGAGCGTTACTTAGTCACCGGGTTCCGTCCCTTGTCAAAAAATTCATGATATTTTTTTCATGGAAGTGACAACGGTAGAGTTGGGGAGATCGGGACAGATAAATAAAGGGATGAAACAAGGTGATTCCCTCTCGTGTATTTTGTTTAATAAGATGATGAATGAGGCCCAAATGGCCCTTGACGATCATTATGGAAAGGCGTTACAAGTTTTTGATGGCCGAGTCTCTGCATTAGCGTTTACTGATGATGTGGTTTTGTTGGTAGAAACAGACGTGAGTTTGAATGTACAGTTGCTAGGATTTATAAAGAATTTGAGGGTAGAAGTATGTTACCTTGAAAAATCTAACAGTTCCAAAAACGAAGCAGTGGAATGTGGATATAATTCATCAGACTTTCTATTGGTGAGGTGCCGGACAAAATGAAACTCTCCGAGGTTTGTAAATATATCAGGGTGAATTGTTCGTCCTCGGGGAGAAAAAAAAAAAAACCCTCCGTTAGATGAGTTTCAACAAAAATTAGGTCACTAGGATCAAGCACCATTTAAACCTCCAGAGAGAATGTTTACCCTCAATCTGCATTTGATTCGTGGCATTATTCATACAATGGAGGTCGGTGGTGTGTATCAGATTACGCTGAGAGCAACTGATAGAATGGTGAGGGAGGGAGTTATAAAATGGCTAGATATCCTTCTTAGGGTATTCTGTGCTCCTGTTACCAGGGTTGGGATGTACTTGCCTTTCGACGAGGGTTCTAATACTCCGAGGACATCGACTGAATTCACTTCAGGGCGAGAAATATCAGTTGAAACAAAAGTTGGCAGTGCACGGACACACCTCAGAGATTGTCAGATTATATTATTATCATAACTAAGCGCTAAACCCATAAAGGTCATGTAGCGCTGGGTAAAGATCGTCAGAGCCATAGGAAGAAGTCGAATTTCCAACACCAATGTGCAGACCAGGTTATAAGAGGGCAGGGAGTGGTAGCAATCTTTGATGTCTTCTGTCTATGGGGCAGGTTTGAAGGAGCACAGACCGGGCAGCGGGGGCGTTGACCCCCGAAACTCTCTCCAGTTATACTCCAGGTATCTCCAGGTACCCCAGGTTCACAATTCAAAATGGTGTGGCACTGCCCTGGTGAAAGGAGCGGACTTACATACAGTGTACAGTATGTGGTCAACGAAACCTTAGGCCAATGAGTTAAGAGGGATGACTGCGTTGTACAATCTGCTGAAAGAGATTGTCAGCAGAAGAGTTATACTGATAAATAAACCATCGGGGGGGAGGGGTTGCGTAAGCCGGATTTGATTATTCATATGGCGGAAAATCTGAGTACGCACATCCCTGACGCCGAGATTGGAAGTGACTAGTATTTCGAGCACTGCGCAGCGGTACAGCAGAAAACTGAGTATTGTACTGGTCAGGTACATGAACAGGTTGCAAGATGGGCAACTCAGCCGAGAATTATTTCAACAAGAGAAGACAATGTTGAGTACAATGTTGTAAACACACGACCTACCGCCCCGAACGAGTTCATTCTCGGGGCAATAATAATCACTTGCAGTGGAGTATTGTCTCTGAAGACTTACGCTGTCCTCAGAAAAGCCTTGGATTTAAATATGGTAAATTTTGGGAAATATGGTTCGAGCTATGGAAGGATCAGTTGTGGGATGGAGAATGTACGGAAGATGGGATGCTGTTGAGCTCCATTAACTTCTCTAAATTACAAGTGCTGGAATATATAAGGATCAGATGTCCTAGAATGACATTATATACGGGTCATCATTGTTATCTTCGGCTAAAATGGCCCCCAGAACCGGGCTATGGGAAGTACCCACTACCCTGCAAAACGTCTGCTTATATATTTTGTTCTCGTATGAGAACAGGTTGAAAGTCATGGCTGTAAGACAAAGATCAATCTCAACTAAAAGTATTTCAGTCGCTGTGTGATCCGAGAAAGGTATCCCCATATTAAATAACCCTAGTCCTCTGTGCCTTAATGTAGCGATTATAATAGTAGAGCGCAGCGTAAGTAGGTAAAGCAATTATGTATTAACGTTGAAGATTTGAAGGGAATCAGAAGATGCATTCACAAGCCGTCATATGAAACTAATATTTAAATTTCTTTTATCAAAATATATTAGAATATAAACATAATACAAACCTTTCAAAAAAAAAGACCAAATAGACCAATATCCCAAAATACACAAGCTCATAAAGTTCATTATCAAGTTATCAACATGGAAGGGTTTAAGCTATTCGGATGCAACATTTGAAAATTATCACGTGAAAACCAGTATTTTTTTTTTTTAATTTCTTCCATAAAAAAAACTGAGACCTACACAGGTAAAAATCAATCCAACCTTTCTCTAGGTAAGACTAAACAGCTTTTAGGGAAATATGCACAATAAGTATAAAATGAAGTTTTATTTAAGTTTTCAGTAAATAACATACAATTTTTTAACAGTGGTCTTGGGGGCACATATATTTCACAAGCACATTGATGTACATTCAGCTGATTTAATCTAGAATAGCTAAATAAAGTCAAACATTGTCTATCCTGGTAGGAAAGATTTCTGATACATGGGATCATCTTTGTCATCCTCCTTTGTACTTTTTAAGCGCTTTTATATTCGTTCTGCAAAATGGCGACCAGAACTGTGCAGCATAATTAAAATGAGGCCTAACCAACGATATATAGAGCTGAAGAATAACCTGCGGACTCCTGTTAGTTATACTTCTTGATATGAAGCCAAGAATTCTATTCGCTTTATTTCGAATACTTACGCACTATTAATATTACTTACGCACTATTAATATAAAGTCTACATTGTTTAGTTTTATAAGTATTATGGTTATTTTACCTTTCCAACTCTTAGAACTTTGCATTTGTCTATGTTAAACTGCATCTGCCACTTCACCGACCACTGCACCAGTCTATTCAGATCCCATCAATTTTCCCACTAGGGTGGTTAGGCTTATTGGTTTGTAGTTCGAAGCTAAGGACCTGTCGCCTGCTTTGTAGATAGGTATCACATTTACCATTTTCCATTTATCTGGTACTATGCCAGTTTGTAGAGATATGAAAGACTAGCCAAAGGTTCACTAAGTTCCACCTTGCATTCCTTTAAATCCCTTGTGAACAGGTTTAAATTTATATATTTGTCTGAGAACTATGTCTCTAGTGACTTGGACTGTGCATAACGTATCATCATTTGGTTCAATATAGTTTATTATTTCTGGAATTTCACAGGTATCTTCCTGCATAAAAAACTGAGAGGAAATAAGTGTTAAAATTCTACACATTTCCTTATCACTGTTGGTGAGCTGACCTGAGTTACTTTTAAGCGGGCCTATCTTTTCCCTAATCTTACTTCTGTATACCTAAAAGAAACCTTTTGGGTTACTCTTCGAATCTCTTGCAACTTTAACCTAGAATCCTCAAGTTTGAGGGCCTCGCCTTGCATCCTTGTGAAAATATATGATGGGGGAGTCCGAATGTGTACAGATTACCAAAAAGATGAACGAGGTCACAGTGTCAGATGCTTACACTCTGCCCTGTATGGACAATGTAGTGGATTTCGTGGGTAAGGCCAATTTTGTCTCAAAATTAAGCATCCTCAAAGGGTACTATCAAATTCCGTTAACTGACAAGGCCAAGGAGATCTCTGCATTTGTAATCACAGGACTTTATCAATATACTGTGAATCTGTTTGGCATGAGGAACTCAACAGCCACATTCCAGATATAAATCCATCATGCTATAAAAATGTTAGTAGGCACCGAGACCTACTTATGACGAACTTATTTCCTGACTTAAAGATCTTTTCGAGAGGTTTAGAAAATACAAGTTAATGGTAAACCTCAGCAAGATATTCTTTGACCTATCTACAGTAACATTTCTAGGTAATGAAGTCGGGAAATGTAAAGTTGTATCCAAACCCGCCAGTGCTTTTGCCATTCAGAATTATCCATTGTCCAAGATAAAAAAAAAACTTCAAAGGTTCTTCAGGATGATAAGATTTTATTGAAAGTTCTGCCATAATTTCTCTGATGTTGTGGCCCCTTAACCTTACTTACCAGCCCGAGGAAAAAGCGACTGTGTGTGTGCAGACCCCGTATTGATGTATCCAGGTTAAGAAAGACCTTTTTTCTTACAAGTGGATGCCTGTGAGGCAGGAGTTTGTGCAGTTTTGCTTCAAACTTCTGGTGAGGAAGCCCTCCATCCAGTCGCCTACTTTTTTTCAGCCAAACTGAAGCCGAACCAAAGGACCTACTCCACAATACAGAAATAGGTCCTAGCTGTGATTCTAGCACTGGAGCACTCAGCATGTGGCTCAGGTGTACAACGGTCACAATCTGCTGACGTACCTGAACTCTATGCGGAACAAGAATACTCGTCTTGGGTCTTCACACTCCATCGTTATAACATCTCTATCAAACACGTATCTGGGAAAAACAATTTGATGGCGAACTTGTTCTCCAGGTATTGTTAATCAGGATCTTGTATATATTTGTCTTTAAAATGAATTAGTGCAGTTTGTAGAGCAACTTGTCAAAATTATTTACCTGTACTTTCTGTTTGCATTCATAAATGCAGATTTATGAATGCAAACATGAATTAATTACCCATCGAATATTTTATCCAAAATTATAAAACCATAACAATATTTTATAAGGTTATCGAATATTTATTGAAATGAAAGTGTTATGACAGGTACATAATGGTCATACATCAGTCGTATCTCCTTATATGAGGCATAATTTTGATGGACGACTTGAGTGAATGAGTGAGGCTTGGTCGATACAATTATATTTAGCAGAATATTAGTATAATTTATAATATATGATTTAAAATAATACTCCAGTAACCAAGGTTTGCTGTAGAAGAAACTATGTAGGAGCTACTTTTTATGTTATTATTCAACACACAATTAATAGCATTCCTCCTTCCTGGGCCGAACCCCTTTAAAAATCGGACTTTTCCAAAACTAAAAATTTACAGATTGATAGATATATTTTTTCATTGACAATGAAGTAAAAAAAAATTACTTTTGAATAAACCTAACTTAGAAACCTCGACTAACTTAACTTAAATTCTGCTATGTTTCATAAATCAGTTTAAATTTAATTAATAATAAAATTAATGATATATATATATATATATATATATATATATATATATATATATATATATATATATATATATATATATATATATATATATATATATATATATATATATATATATATATATATATCGTGCTGAATAGGCAAAACTGTTCAATTAGAAAGAACTCATTTTAAAATTAAGTCCTTTCTAAAACTTTCTCTAATACATTTAAAGATATATTTTTTCCATTTATGCTAAAGTAAAAAATAATAATTTTGTACCAAAAGAACCTTAGAAAACTTACCTAAAATTATTATAAAAAGTGCAATTTAATTTAGTCCAATTCAACTAATTATATTTTAGATAAATTTACAATAATTTAATAATAAACAAACACAATGAAATAGAATTTTTTCGTTAGGTTCAGAATGATTTTTGCGGAATTACTGCATACACAAATTTTAGCTTCCCTATTCGGCAAGAAGAGTGTTGCTATTTAAGCCAAAATCGCAAGTTTTACCTATTCGGTAGGACATGTTTATATAGGTATATATAGGTATATACAGGTAGAAAGTTGAAAGTGAACATAGATAAGAGTAAGGTGATGAGAGTATCAAACGATTTAGATAAAGAAAAATTGGATATAACATTGAAGAGAGGGAATATGGAAGATGTGAATGTTTTTAGATATTTCATATATTTTTTTTTAAAAATACGAGAAACATTAAAAAACTCAGAAAAATGTGCTAAAGTAGTATTTTATTGTATATTTCTACGATTTAGAGCAATTTGAAGGTTTTTCTGTCAAACTATTCCACTTCCTGACAACTCTATGACTGAAGAAATACTTCCTAACATCCCTATGACTCATCTGAGTCTTCAGCTTCCAATTGTGACCCTTGTTTCTGTGTCCCATCTCTGGAACATCCTGTCTCTGTCCATCTTGTCGAGCCCTCTCAGTACTTTATATGTCGTTATCATGTCCCTCCTGTCCTCCAGTGTCGTCAGGTCGAGTTCCCTTAACCTCTTCTAGTAGAATATGGCCCTTAGCTCCGGGACTAGTCTCGTTGAAATTTTTTTGCACTTTCTCTAGTTTCCTGACAAGCTTGGCTTGGTGTGGGTTCCAAACTGGAGCTGCATACTTCTATATGGGCCTGAAGTACACGGTGTACAGGGTCCGGAACGAATCTTTACTGAGATACCGGAATGCTATTCTTAGGTGCGCCTCAGGAGATGTGATCGGTATTATATACACTCCGAGATCCTTTTCCCTGAGTGAGGTTTGTAGTCTTTGGCCCCCTAGACTGTACTCTGTCTGCGGTCTTCTTTGCGCTTCCCCGATCTTCATGACTTTGCACTTGGTGAGGTTGAACTCTAGGAACCAGTTGCTAGACCAGGCCTGCAGCCTGTCCAGGTCCCTCTGTAGTGCTGTCTTGTCCTCCTCTGACTGAATTCTCATTAACTTCACATCGCCTGCAAACAGGGACGCTTCTGAGTCTATTTCTTCCGTAATGACATTCACATATACCAGAAACAGCAGTGGACATAGGACTGACCCCTGTGGAACCCCGCTCGTCACAGGCGCCCACTCTGACACCTCATCACGTACCATGACTCGCTGATGCCTTCCCGTCAGGTATTCTCTGATCCATTGCAGTGCCTTCCCTGTTGTACCTGCCTAGTCCTCCAGCTTTTGCACTAATCTCTTGTGTGGAACTGTGTCAAAATCCTTCTTGCAGTCCAAGAAAACGCAGTCTACCCACCCCTCTGTCTCTTGTCTTACTGCTGTCACCTTTTCATAGAACTCTAGTAGGTTCATGACACAGAATTTCGCGTTTCTGAATCTGTGCTGGTTGTCGTTTATAAGCTCATTCCTTTCTACGTGCTCCACCACTCTTCTCTTGATAATCTTCTCCATGACTTTGCATGCAATACATGTGAGTGACACTGGTCTGTAGTTTAATGCTGCGTATCTGTCTCCTTTTTTAAAAATTGGAGCTACCATTGATGTCTTCCATACCTCGGGAAGTCACCCTGTTTCGATAGATGTGTTGAAGATTGTTGTTAGTGGTACACAGGACCCACGGAGAGATGTTATTTGGTCTTATCGGTTTTGATATATCTAGTTCGCTTAACAGCCTCTTCACCTCCTCCTCAGTTGTATGTATCATGTCCAGCACTTGTTGGTGTACCCCACCTCTCCATTTTTCTGGAGTCCTTTATGTCTCCACTGTGAATACTTCTTTGAATCTCATGTTAACCCCCTCACATACTTCAAGGTCGTTTCTTGTAAACTTCCCTCCTTCCTTCGTCAGCCTGATTACCTGCTCTTTGGCGGTTGTTTTCTTCCTGATGTGGCTGTACAACAGCTTCAGGTCAGACTAGACTTTTGCTGCTATGTTATTTTCGTATTGTAGCTGGGCCTCCCTCCTTACCTGTGCACATTCATTTCTTGCTCTTCGACTACTTTTCTTGTTCTCCTGGGTCCTTTGCCTTCTATACTTCTTCCATTTGTGTGTGTGTGTGTTCAGGGGCACACAGGCTCGGAATAGCCATCTGGTAAATGCCAGATGGCTCACTATAGAAAGAAACTTAAATGAACACTAACATACTATGCATATACATTTGGAAGAAATATATAATGTTCATTGACCATTAATTAGAGTCTTTTACTATTCAAGTCATAAATTTTTGTTTACGCCAGAACAAACACCACCAGTCAAGTGCTAGAAATTAGATTTTTTCTTAAAATTAAGCCTCAAATCGATTAAATTCTTGTCTAGATTTCTAAGTTTTTTTTTTTTTTTTTTGAGGTCATTTACGACTAATTTCCTGGCTTGCTGTAGTGTCTTGAATCTCTGGTTAAAGTGTTGAAGAAGGAGGTTCTACTCTTCAGGAGGAAAATAGGAGGCTGAAGCTTCGCCTAGATGAGTTTGGGAGTGAGTGTGAGATGGTTAGTGCTGGTAAGGAGGAACAGGATACCAGCAGTGAGTTAAAGAGTGGCAGCCGCTTTAAGAGGCAAGTGGTTCAGGAAGAAGGAAGATAAGGAAGGTTAATAGAGAAGATGTGAAGGTAGGAAATCGATTCTCTGTTCTACAGGACGAGTGTACTTCAGTGGTTAGTGAGGTTAAAGGTAGCACTGACTCCTGCTAATCAAGATAAGAATATTCTTATTATGGGAGACTCTCAGGTAAGATATGTGGATCGTGCTTTTATAAAAGAGATAGGAAGGTCAGACAGAGGGTGTGCCTCCCAGGAGCTGGTGTTGATGATATAGTCAGCAGATTAGATAATATTATGTCAGGTAATGGGAACAAGCCCATTATCTGTCTCAGTGCTGGTGGAAATGACATCGGGAAGGGAAGGAGACAGGAGCTACTAGATAAGTACAGGTCTGTCATAGAAGTAGTCAGGTCTAAGGGAGGCATCTCAATCATATGTAGCATCTTGCCTAGAAGGGAAGTGGGCAATGAATGGATGTCTAAGGCAATTGGTATAAATTGCTGGCTAGACAGGTACTGCTAGGAATTTGCAATCCCATTCATTGATAACTGGGACAAACACGATATGTATACAAACACGATATGTATGCAAGGGATGGGGTTCATCTCTCTGGGGTTGGAGTGGTTGCATTAACCAACTCGATTGAGGGGGTCATTGATGATTTGTCTAGGAATTTAAACTGATAGATTTAGAGGTATGGGTGTTTGTGGGAAACAATCAGGCTGCAGTACTAGGGTTGAAAATAACAGATATTACCTGGATACCCCAGGGCTATGTTTAAAAGATAATATTCAAAATAAAGTTGCTAGTAAAGGCAAAGCAATTGATCAACTAACAAAGAGAGATAGTAGAGGGCAACGAGTGACTAGCTCCCTTAAGGTTTACTATACAAATAGTAGGAGTCTAAGAAATAAGATAGATGAGCTAAGATTACTTGCAAGGGCAGGTAATATAGATATTATTGCTATAACAGAGACCTGGTTAAACTTGAAAGAGAGAAATGCCTTCCGAGTGCAACATACAGGGTTATAAACTATTCCACACTGATAGGGTCAACAGCAAGGGTGGTGGAGTGGCGATGTAAATCAGAGATAATTTAAATTGTTGTGTTAGACAAGATATAAGATTATAAACATCGGACACAGAATCTGTTTGGCTACAGTTTTTCGAAGGTCGTGAAAAATTAATTTTGGGTGTGATTTATAGGTACCCAATCCTTGATAGGGAGTGCGGTAGGCTGCTATGGAACGAAATTCATAAGGCGTCTAGATATGCGAATGTTGTGTTAATGGGGGATTTTAACTTTAGACAAATTGATTGGAACAATGTGACAGGAAATCTTGAGTCTAGTGACTTTTCAAAACAGTTTGTGATAGAACCAACTAGAGGAAACAATCTGATTGACTTGGTTCTTGCCAAAAAGAATCACTAGTTAATAATCTTGAGGTTAATGATGAACTTGGGGAAAGCGATCACAAATCACTTAGTTTCAATATATTATGGAATTACCCAGATAACTGCAATCAAGTCTCCGTCCCAGATTTCCGCTTGGCTGACTTCATGGGGCTGAGAAATTACCTGGGTGGGCTAAATTGGGATGACCTGACTTTGGGTCACGTAGGTGGTTTTGGTTGCCAATATGATGTTTCAGAGCGTAGTTCTAGCTGCCCAGACAACTTTTGTTCCGAGTAGGGAAATTAGATCTAACAAAAACGATCCTAAATGGGTAAACAATAGCTTAAAATATCTCATTGGTCAAAAAAGTGGCACATATAGGCGTATCAAAAGAGGGAAGAGCAGTTAAGAAATCAATATATTCAATTAAAGAGAGAAATAAAAAAGAAATAAGAAAAGCAAAAAGGATTATGAAGCTAAAGTCGCAAGGGATTCGAAGACTAACCCAAAAGAGTTCTTTCAGGTATACAGAAGTAAGGTTAGGGACAAGATAGGCCCACTTAAGAGTAACTCAGGACAGATCACTGACAGTGATAAGGATATGTGTGAACTTTTCAACACCTACTTCATTTCAGTTTTTACTCAGGAAGATACTAGCAAAATTTCAGAAATAATAAATTATGGAGAACAGGACGATAATAAACTATGCACTATTGGGGTAACTAGTGACATGGTCCTCAGACAAATAGATAAATTAAAACCTAACAAATCCCCTGATGAACTGTTTGCAAGAGTTTTAAAGGAATGTAAAGGGGAACTTAGCATACCTTTGGCTAATCTGTTCAATATATCACTACAAACTGGCATAGTGCCAGACAAGTGGAAAATGGCTAATGTAATACCTATTTACAAGGCAGGTGACAGGTCCTTAGCTTCGAACTATAAACCAATAAGCCTTACCTCCATAGTGGGAAAATTTATGAAATCAATAATTGCCGAGGCAATTCGTAGCCATCTTGAAAGGCATAAATTGATTAATGAATCTCAGCACTGTTTTACAAAGGGGCGTTCCTGCCTTGCGAATTTACTAACTTTTTTTACTAAGGTATTTGAGGAGGTAGATCATGGTATTGAATATGATATTGTGTATATGCTTATGCTTGTGCTCATGCTTTTTTACTTCACATTGTTGTCTATATATACAGTTTCTGTGTCCCTGTATTGTTTGTGATAAGAACATAAGAAAGAAGGAACACTGTAGCAGGTCTACTGACCTAGTAGCAACTAGAGGAAATAACCTGCTAGACTTGGTTCTTGCCAGCAGGGAATCGCTAGTTAATAATCTTGAGGTTAATGATGAGCTTGGGGAAAGTGATCACAAATCACTCAGTTTTAATATATCATGGAATTACCCTAATAATGGCAATCAAGTCTCTGTCCCTGACTTCCGCCTGGCTGATTTCATAGGACTGAAAAATTACCTGGGTGGGCTGAACTGGAATGACCTGACAATGGGTCAGGTAGGTGATGGTTGCCAATATGACGTTTTCCAGAGCAAAGTTCTAGCTGCTCAGACAACTTATGTTCCTAATAGGGAAATCAGATCAAACAAAAATAATCCTAAATGGATGAACAATAGATTACAACATCTCTTTGGTCAAAAGAGAGGCATATATAGGCGAAACAAAAGAGGAGAGGGGCAATTAAGAAATCAATATATTCTGTACGCAAGGGTTCTAAAGGAATGTAAAGAGGAACTTAGCAAACCTATGGCTAATCGTTTCAACATATCACTGCAAACTGGCATGGTGCCAGATAAGTGGAAAATGGCAAATGTAATACCTATTTTCAAAGCAGGTGACCATTCATCTAAAGCCTAACCTCCATAGTGGGAAAATTTATGGAATCAATAATTGCCGAGGCAATTCGTAGCCATCTTGAAAAGCATAAATTAATCAACGAATCTCAGCATGGTTTTACAAAAGGGCGTTCCTGCCTTACGAATTTATTAACTTTTTTTACTAAGGTATTTGAGGAGGTAGATCATGGTAATGAATATGATATTATGTATATGGACTTCAGTAAGACTTTTGATAGAGTCCCACATCAGAGACTATTGAGGAAAATTAAGGCACACGGAATAGGAGGAGAAATTTTTCCCTGCATAGAGGCATGGTTGACAAATAGGCAGCAGAGAGTTTGCATAAATGGAGAAATCAGAGTGGGGAAGCGTCACAAGCGGTGTTCCACAGGGGTCAGTGTTGGGCCCCTTGTTGTTCACAATCTACATAAACGACATAGATGAGGGAATAAATAGCGACATAAGCAAGATTGCCGACGACACCAAAATAGGCCGTCCAATACATTCAAATGAGGACATTAGAGCACTCCAGGAAGATTTGAATAGACTGATGCAATGGTCGGAGAAGTGGAAGATGCAGTTTAATATAGACAAATGCAAAGTTCTAAACATTGGACAGGACAATAACCATCCACATATAAACTAGATAATGTAGATCTTAATATTACTGATTGCGGAAAGAATTTAGGAGTTCTGGTTAGCAGTAATCTAAAACCAAGACAACAGTGCATGTAGATGAATGGTTCAGAGAACCGACAAGTTAAATTAGACACATATGCAACACTTGGGTATCTTTATTGAGGAAACGTTTCGCCACACAGTGGCTTCATCAGTCCAATACAAAGTAGAAAGGTGTAAGGAGAGGAGGAGTTTGAGGTTATCAGTCCCTCGGCCTGGAGTCGATGTGTTCAGTCCATCAATCTTGTTAGAAGTGTAGCACAAGGCCGTAGAGGTGGCTTATATGCTGTAATCAGGTGAGATGCAGCAGGAGGAGGCAGGTCATAGTGGTATCAACCACTAGTCGAAGTAAGTCCTTGTCCAAAGGTTTGGACAAATGTTGAAGAATCCCTTTGTATCAAGATCCCAAGAAGTTGCTGTGTCAGACAGGATGTAGATGAATGGTTCAGAGAACCGACAAGTTGTTAAATTAGACACATATGCAACACTGATAACCTCAAACTCCTCCTCTCCTTACACCTTTCTACTTTGTATTGGACTGATGAAGCCACTATGTGGCGAAACGTTTCCTCAATATAGATACCCAAGTGTTGCATATGTGTCTAATTTAACAACAGTGCATAAGTGTTCGCAATAAAGCGAACAGAATCCTTGGCTTCATATCAAGAAGCATAAATAATAGGAGTCCTCAGGTTGTTCTTCAACTCTATATATCTTTGGTTAGGCCTCATCTAGATTATGCTGCACAGTTTTGGTCACCGTATTACAGAATGGATATGGAAAAATAAACATAAGCAGTATAATGTGATCCTTTATTGACAACGTTTCGCCCACGCAGTGGGCTTTATCGAGTCACAGACAATAAAGGATCACATTATAATGCTTATGTGTTTATTTTTCCATTGTGTCGGTATTTTATACCATTTATTTCCACAGAATGGATATAAATGCTCTGGAAAACGCATCCATAGATGTCATAGAACTTCAGGAAGATTTAGACAAACTTAATTCGTGGTCAGAAAAGTGGCAGATGCAGTTCAATGTAGATAAATGCAAGGTTCTGAAGCTCGGGAGTGTCCATAACCCAAGCACTTATAAGTTAAATAACGTAGAACTTAGCCATACAGATTGCGAGAAGGACTTGGGGGTGATGGTAAGCAGCAACCTTAAACCAAGACAGCAATGCCTAAGCGTACGTAATAAGGCAAATAGATTACTGGGATTTATATCAAGAAGTGTTAGCAACAGAAGTCCAGAGGTTATATTACAGCTTTATACATCATTAGTAAGGCCTCACCTAGATTACGCAGCTCAGTTCTGGTCTCCATATTACAGAATGGACATAAATTCGTTAGAAAACATTCAGCGTAGAATGACTAAATTAATACATAGCATTAGAAATCTTCCTTACGAAGAAAGATTGAAGACCCTAAAATTACATTCACTTGTAAGACGTAGAATGAGGGGAGACATGATCGAGGTATACAAGTGGAAAATGGGTATTAACAAAGGGGATATAAATAAGGTCTTGAGGATATCTCTCCAAGAGAGAACCCGCAATAATGGATTCAAGTTAGATAAGTTTAGATTTAGAAAGGATATAGGAAAGTATTGGTTTGGAAATAGGGTAGTTGATGAGTGGAACAGTCTGCCTAGTAGGGTTATTGAAGCTAGGACCTTGGGTAGTTTCAAATTTAGGTTGGATAAATTCATGAGTGAGAGGGGTTGGATTTGAGTGGGACTCGCACATGAGTGGGTAGAATTGTCAAAGCTTATTTCTTGGGTAGCATTGAAAATTGGGTTGAGCAAATATTCTGTTAGTGGGACGGATTGTGAAGGACCTGCCTAGTATAGGCCAACAGGCCTGCTGCAGTGTTCCTCCTTTCTTATGTTCTTATGTTCTTATCCCATGTATCAGAAATCTTCCCTATGAGGATAGACTGAGGGCCCTGAATCTGCACTCTCTAGAAATGCGTAGAATTAGGGAGGATATGATTGAGGTGTGTAAATGGAAAACAGGAATAAATAAAGGGATGTAAAAGTGTGCTAAAATATCTAGTATAGACAGGACTCGCAGCAATGGTTTTAAGTTGGAAAAATCAGATTCAGGAAGTATATAGGAAAGCACTGGTTTGGTAATAGAGTTGTGGATGAGTGAACAAACTCCGAGTACAGTTATAGAGACTAAAACATTGTGTAGTTTGAAAATAGGTTAGATAAATACATGAGTGGGTGCGGGTTGGGGTGAGTTGGACCTGACGTGCTTGTGCTACTAGGTCAGATGCCATGCTCCATCCTTAGTGAATGTGACCTGACCTGACTGGGTTGGGGCATTGGCTTAAGCCGGTAGCAGACTTGGACCTGCCTCGAATGGGCAGTGTACGAACGAACGAATACTCTCAGGTAAGTACCCACGAGGGGCGAGCGGGAAGTGTGGACAGACGAAGAATAGCTGGTGAGAGGAATGGCTATAGTTGAAGAGAGAAGAGTCAGGACTAAACCCAACTGCTAAGCCTTATGAAGCCTTTGTAACAGCAATACTGAAGCAGAAGAACATACTGAGGGCGGCGTGGTTACTGGCTGGCTGCATCTTGCTTGGTGTTGGGTCATTCTTGGTGATGATTGGTGACTGGCAGGCGTCAGGAACGGGAAGACTGGGAAGGACGGCTGCTACACGATGATTGGTCGATAGAAGTGGCGGTGGAGATGTCAGGTGAGCGGGCCCGGTGCGGCTGAGTCGAGAGAGCAGGGTGTTTACAGTGCTCTCTTTCTTGTTGTTAGGTGGCTGGATTATGAATGGACTCGCTGGGCGTCGGGTGCAGGTTGTTTCATTGTGAGTTTTCTATTTTGCCTCGGTTACAGAGTCAGTAAGAACATAAGAACATAAGAAAGGAGGAACACTGCAGCAGGCCTGTTGGCCTATACTAGGCAGGTCCTTCACAATCCGTCCCACTAACAGAATATTTGCTCAACCCAATTTTCAATGCTACCCAAGAAATAAGCTTTGACAATTCTACCCACTCATGTACGAGTCCCACTCAAATCCAACCCCTCTCACTCATGAATTTATCCAACCTAAATTTGAAACTACCCAAGGTCCTAGCTTCAATAACCCTACTAGGCAGACTGTTCCACTCATCAACTACCCTATTTCCAAACCAATACTTTCCTATATCCTTTCTAAATCTAAACTTATCTAACTTGAATCCATTATTGCGGGTTCTCTCTTGGAGAGATATCCTCAAGACCTTATTTATATCCCCTTTGTTAATACCCATTTTCCACTTGTATACCTCGATCATGTCTCCCCTCATTCTACGTCTTACAAGTGAATGTAATTTTAGGGTCTTCAATCTTTCTTCGTAAGGAAGATTTCTAATGCTATGTATTAATTTAGTCATTCTACGCTGAATGTTTTCTAACGAATTTATGTCCATTCTGTAATATGGAGACCAGAACTGAGCTGCGTAATCTAGGTGAGGCCTTACTAATGATGTATAAAGCTGTAATATAACCTCTGGACTTCTGTTGCTAACACTTCTTGATATAAATCCCAGTAATCTATTTGCCTTATTACGTACGCTTAGGCATTGCTGTCTTGGTTTAAGGTTGCTGCTTACCATCACCCCCAAGTCCTTCTCGCAATCTGTATGGCTAAGTTCTACGTTATTTAACTTATTTAACTACGTTATTTAACTTAGGGCTTCTAGGCACAATAACGTAGTGTTAGTAGGGGATTTTAACTTTAGTCAAATTGACTGACTTCTTTGACCGGTAATCTGGAGTCCAGTGACTTTATGGAAGTAGTTCAGGACTGTTTTCTGAAGCAGTGTGTGACGGAGCCTACCAGAGGTAATAATTTGCTCGACCTAGTCTTGTCAAATAAAGAAACTCTTGTAAATAATCTGGAGATCACTGAAGAGCTTGAGCTAGTGATCACAAATCCATTACTTTTAATATTACATGGGAGTACGAGAATAGGGATAATACGGTAAAAGTTCCTGATTTTCGTTCTGCCGATTATATTGGACTTAGGGAACACCTGTCTAATCTCGACTGGGGTAATCAGCTAACGATTACGATGGGATCTGCGTTTATGATTTTTTCTTAATAATGTACAACGTGCACAGAGTATGTTTATTCCCAGAGAGAATTTAGGTCAAATAATAACGATCCAAATGGATTAACAGGAGGCTAAAACATTTATTAGGGAGAAAAGAGGAATTTATAGGCGCATCAAAAGAGGAGATGTTAACCTTATTGACCAATATGTTCAGTTGAAAGAGAAGTAAAAAGGGGATTAGAAAGGCTAAACGTGACTATGAGATTAAGGTTGCTAATGAATCAAAGACTAATCCAAAGGGTTCTTTCAAGTGTACAGGACGAAGGTGAGGGAAAAGGTAGGACCTCTGAAAATTGGGAATGGACAGCTGACGGATAACGAACTGGAAATGTGTTCTCTATTTAATGACTATTTTTGTCAGTCTTTACACAAGAAGACGTAAATGATATTCCAGAAATTAACAATTATTCAGTTCCTGAAGAATTCAAATTAACTAATATTACTGTCACGAGGACATGGTTATCAAACAGATAGATAAACTGAAGCAAAATAAGTCCCCGGACCCGACGAGTTGTTTTCCAGGGTACTTAAAGAATGCAAATGGAACTTAGTCAGCCATTAACGAATGTGTTTAATACGTCCATCCTAACTGGTGTTGTGCAGAGATGTGGAAGATAGCTAATGTAGTTCCTATATTCAAATCAGGGATAAGTCCATTCCATCAAATTACCGTCCAATAAGCCTCACGTCTATAGTAGGCAAATTATTAGAATCAATTATAGCTGATATTATCAGAAGTCACCTTGAAGAACATAATTTGATTAATGAATCTCAGCATGGGTTTACGAGAGGTCGTTCCTGCCTGACAAATTTACTGACGTTTTTCAATAAAACATTTGAGGCAGTAGACAGTGATAAAGAATATGATATAGTTTACTTGGATTTCAGTAAGGCCTTCGATAGGAGTACCTCACAAGAGACTCTTAAGAAAGGTGGCAGCTCATGGTATAGGGGGTAAAGTTCTAGCATGGATAGAGGCATGGCTTACCAATAGAAA
>WNWK01034436.1:0-20452 GCA_009830355.1 Cherax destructor | reverse complement strand
ATGGTCCCAAAGGCCAAAACCCCCTTATGTCACTTATACCCTCAAATAATGTTGCAATTGATCCACAAAAACGCAAGAAAATCACGAAGGTGTACCTCCAGCCCTCATTGCCCATAATCCCTTTTCCTTATTTGTTGACAAATTTCGAAGCCCGGGTGGCGAATTTGGACCCTCGCAGCTCCTTTTAAAAAAACCCAATAAATTTCATTTGAATTCAAAGTATTCTCAGAAGCAAAAGTCATAAGAGTTTCATTACGCCTGTAGCCGTCCGCTATCTTGTAAAACCGTTTCAAAGCGACCGGGGAGGCAGCCCACCAACTCCCCAGTACGGGCGCTGGTGGGGAAATCTCTCATAAAATTGATGAAAATCGAAACTGATTTATTAAGGTTTTTCCATCATAAGAAAACTGAATAAGGAAACTAAAAATTCTTGTAACAATTAAAAGTTGCCCTTCAAGATACTTATTAATATGATGAACTATTCTGGTTGATATATGATGTGAAAACATATCTCTTTGTATCATAATTCCTTCCACCCTACTAAATCCACTCCACATTTACTCCACCCCACCCCACCCCACTCCACCCCACCCCACTCCACCCACCCCACCCCACTCCACCCCACTCCACCCCACTCCACCCCACTCCACCTCACCCCACCCCACTCCACCTCACCCCACCCCACCCACTCCACCCCACCCACCTCACCCCACCCCACTCCACCCCACTCCACCCCACCCACCCCACTCCACCCCACTCCACCTCACCCCACCCCACTCCACCTCACCCCACCCCACTCCACCCCACTCCACCTCACCCCACCCCACTCCACCTCACCCCACCCCCACTCCACCCCACTCCACCCCACTCCACCCCACTCCACCCTCACCCCACCCCACTCCACCTCACCCCACCCCACTCCACCCCACCCCACCCCACTCCACCCCACCCACCCCACTCCACCCCACTCCACCCCACTCCACCTCACCCCACCCCACTCCACCTCACTCCACCTCACCCCACCCCACTCCACCACACTCCACCCCACTCCACTCTGTTTCTACACAGAATATTTTACATCAGTCAGAAGTGGCGTCACAATTCATGGAAAATGTTTTCACAATTTTTTTACACTTCACTTATATCAGATAAATGTTTAAATCATCCTTCAAAATGGAGTAAGTAAAAGTTAGTGAACAACCACTACTTTCTGGCTACTTTCTACTTGTATATTAGATATGCAAGTGAACAACCACTACTTTCTGGCTACTTTCTACTTTCTAGCAAGTGAGCAACAGCTTGATGAGTCAATATCAGCAACTCTGGTTTTCACTTGTGGTATTTTGTACCCACTTTGAAGTCTCTTTTATATGGAGTGTTTTCTGTGAGGTCATTTAGGACCAATCATACTGGAAATTTCAAATTGTAAATAATGATGTATTTGGGTTGTCTACATTCAGAGGAGTTCAGCTCAAGAGACTTTTGAATTCCCAATAATTCAGGTGATTGTCCAAATTTAAAGGCGCAATTAATCTTCTTCTCTGTTCTTTTTCTAAATCTGCAATTTTGCCTCTTTTAAAAGTAGTTGTTAGTGCACAGCAATATTGCAGTCTAGAGAGAACTTGTGAGTTAAAGAATATCATCATTGGCTAGACGTCTCTTGTTAGGAAGGATCTAGGTATCCAGTCTATTATTTACCTTGTGGTGGCGTAGTGCTGCACAACTTGTATCAGACTCCACCACTAATATTTAATTAAGTAGATATTGTGTGAATAATTGTGGCCTTAAATGTTCATGCTTAGGGAAGTTCACATTTGTATTATGTTGTAGCAATGTGTAAACTATTTTGTTATCGGACTCTCAACACAGGTTTAGAATGGCCTGTAAACTCGTCGCAGTGGGTTTTTGGACCAAAAATAAACTCAGCAGTAATATATTTAGATTGTATTTCCTTCACCAGAAATATATATATTTATGTACACTTATGTACACTATGTACAGGAGTTGAATATAAGTGTACCACACGGTTACAAAGAATGGCAAAACAGAAGCAAAATAGAGAGAGAGCACCGTAATCAACCATCGGCTAGGCAGTGGCAGCATCTGGAGGGCTCTCCTGTGATTGGACAATGAACCAAGGTTCTGATTTAACGACGGGCACCCTAAAAACACCGTTAAACCATTAGCACCTGGTTCGCTGGTTGGGAGGCAGCCTATATGGGAGTGTATACATACGCCGAATAAACTGTAACTTACTCTTTGTATGCCACATGTTATGATGTAGATATTAATGTTTAACATATAAGAGTCTTGAATCTGGGAATATTCTGGCAATTATATTTAGTTATTTGTAACTAGTAAACTTTTATACATGTGATTCGTTTCTAATGTTTTCCTACTGGCACAACCCAGCCATGAACCAGGCTTCTCTGGTGTTTCCCTGTTTAACAAGACTATTGTTGTTGCCAGTCTGCTAGTCCACATGTCCGTCACAGTCTGGTTGATCTAGCACTTAGAGCAGATACTTCTCCAGATTAGTTTTAAAATCTTCTACACTTGTCTCAGCAGTGCCTCTGATATCTTGAGGTGAAATGTTAAACAGTCCAGGCCCACGAATGATGATACAGTGTTCTCGTACTGTGCCCATAAAACCCCTCCTTTTAACTTGGTTTATTTTTCATTTTCTTCCATGTATGTTCCTCTAGTACGTTCTTATGAGACTTTCTCTCCCTCACACCTCTGCTCCCGAGAATTCATATTGAAAACTTTGAGGAGTTCCCAGCAATGTCAATTATAGACTCTACAGTGACCGTGAATGATGTGTTCCAGCTGTGATATCTGTCTTAACTTGGTCGCAGCTATATTTACTATACAGAATCTATTATTTCCCTTGTTTTAAAGAAACTCATTATCCAGCCCGTTATTATTATGACTTATGCGACATTACCCTTTATATTTTTTTATTTATTAACACATGGGCTGTTTCCCACCAAGGCAGAGTGACCCGAAAAAGAACACTCCTCATCATTCACTTCATCACTGTGTTACCAGAGACGCGCTTACACTACAGTTATAAAACTGCCACTTACCAACACCCCTCCTTCAGTGTGCAGGTACTGTACTCGTCACCTCCAGGACTCAAGTCCGGCCTGCTCGTTTCCCTGAATCCCTTCATAAATGTGATGTTGCTCACACTCACACAGCATTTCAAGTTGTAAAAACCATTACTCTCCACTCGTTCCTATCTAATACGCTCATGCAAACTTGCTGGAAGAGCAAGCCCCTTGCACACAAAACCTCCTTTACCCCTCCTCCAAGCTTTCCTAGGCCGACCCCAACCCTAATTTCTTTCCACTACAGATTTGTACAAACACAACCCGCATATAGAAGAGAGGAGCTTACGACGACGTTTCGGTCCGACCTGGACCATTTACAAAGTCACACTAGCACAAAGAACAGGTAGAAGGGGTATTTATAGGCAGCAGACAGGGGTAGAAGAAGTAGTAGAAGTAGTAGTAGTGGAGTAAGTCATATTCTGGGAGAGAGGAGCACTGCAATACAGCTGGCGACCCGCAAGGGTAAGGACAAGAACACAGAGGGGGAAAAAATGTTGAAAATAAAATAAAGGACAAATACAAGGAGAAATACAGAGGAGAAGGGGGAAGAGATAGAAGAGGAAGGAATCAGGTTAAGTCACAGGTGTTCTGAAGTTTGGAGCATTTAACAATGTAATGAGAGAGGAAAGCATCTACAGAGACAAAGCCAGGGCTAAGATTCATACAGGGAAAGTTGTGTATAAGGGAGGATTCAACCAGACGGCGACTGTGAAAGTTAGACGTAGGGTAGACAGTTTTAGCAGAAGACCAATCAATAGGATGACTGTGATCTCTGGCATGACAGAAAAGAGCAATATTAGTGTCGGCCTAACACTATTTTTGTGCTCCCTAAGTCTGTCAGAAAGAGATCAGCCAGTTTCTCCAAAGTACTGAAGAGGACAAGAGGAACAAGAAATAGAGTAGACACCAGGAGAATCTATAGAGGGAGGGGAGGTATGAACTAGATTAGTGCGAAGAGTGTTAGTCTGGCGAAAGGTAAGTTTAATGTCTAAGGAACGGAGAGAGTTGTTGAGATTAGAGAGACCAGAGATGTAGGGAAGGCAGAGGACAGGAGAGTTCCCAGGAGTAGAGGGTTTAGGAGAGAAGAAAGTCCGTTTAGCACGAGAGAAAGCAGAGTCTATGAAATGGGAAGGGTAGCCAAGGCGGGAAAATGAATTATGAAGAGTGGAAATTTCTGCTTCAAGGAACTGAGGATCACAAATGCGGAGAGCACGGAGAAAGAGGGACATAAGAACAGTTTTCTTGACAGAGGAAGCATGATAAGAAAAGTAGTGAATGTACATGCCCCTGTGCATAGGCTTGCAATACACGGAAAAGGCAAAACCTGTAACTGAGCGGTGGACATGAACATCAAGGAAAGGAAGCAAAGAATTAGATTCCCAATCAGCTTTAAACTTAATGGAAGGGACAAGATTATTAAGAGCATCAAGAAATGGTTGGAAGAGACTTGAGTCATGAGGCCAAAGAACAAAGATGTCATCTACATAGCGGAGCCAGAGTGAAGGACGTACATCAATAGTGGGAAGAAGAACAGTCTCGAAGTATTCCATGTAAAGATTAGCAAGAACAGGAGATAGAGGAGAACCCATAGCGACACTGAAGGTTTGAGAATAATATTTACCTTGAAAAGAAAAGGAATTAGAGTCCACACAAAGGCGAATAAGATAAAGAAAGACATCAGTAGGTATAGGGAGATGAAGTAACCCTTCATTGGCCTTCTCTCTGAGAAAATTAAGGACATCATCCAGAGGGACATTAGTGAAGAGGGACTCAACAGATCGGGAGAGAGCGAACCCGTTCGATGAAGTCTTGAGAGTGAAGAAGGTGGGCAGGAGAAAAAGTACCAAGAAAGGGAGTGATGGTTTTGGCTAGCCAGGACGCAAGATAATAAGAGACAGAACCTCTAGAAGATATGATGGGACGCAGAGGAATATCAGGTTAGTGAGTTTTGCGGGCCGCCAGCTGTATTGCAGTGCTCCTCTCTCCCAGAATATGACTAACTCCACTACTACTACTTCCACTACCACTACTACTTCCCCTATTTCTCCACCACTCTCTTGTGCCCTCTCCTATCTGCTGCCTATAAATACCCCTTCTACCTGTTCTGTGTGTTAGTGTGACTTTGTAAATGGTCCAAGTCGGACAGAAACGTCGTCGTAAGCTCCTCTCTTCTATATGCGGGTTGTGTGTGTATTGTTCCAGTCACGGTATTGTGCCTTTTTTGTTATTTACAGATTTGTATGCTCTCGAAGTCATTCTATTTCGTTCCATCCTCTCTAAATGTGCGAAAAACCTCAACAACCCCTCCTTAGCCCTCTGCATAATGCTTTTAGTAAACCAACACATCTTCCTAATTTCCAAACTACGGATTCTCTGCATTATATTCGAACCACACATTGCCCTCAGAGATGACATCTCCACTGCCACCAGCCTTCTCCTTGTTGCAACATTGACCACCCTCTTTAAGGGGGCTCCTTGTTGCGGTAAGAGGATATCGGTCTGAGGAATTGGACCTCTTGGTCTTCTTCCTCAGACCGAACCTAATTAAACCCCAATCCCCCCTCCCCTATCCCATCTTCCCAGTCCTCCCTTTTTTTCTTTCCTCCTCCTCCTCCTCATCCCTCCCTTATTCCCTTTCCATTTTTACCCTGTGAGATTCTCTCAACAGGCATTCTGGTTCCAAGGTAGTGGGAAGGGTACCGTGGTCCATCCCATTCTGTTGAGGTTCTTGGCAGTGGTGTAGTTTGCCATGGAATCTGGATCGCCTGGGGATGTCCCGATCCCTCTCCGGTCTCATGGGGGGTGGCTTTGGGTATCATTCAGTGACGGGTGTATATCTGGAGGCCTCCTTTCAGATTCCGTGGGTGGTGCCGAAGGAGGTATGCTTTGTGGCAGGTATCCGGCTGCCTTCTCTTTTGTCCTCTGAGGTGGCTTGGTGGATGTGAGGTTGCTATCCTGGATTGCTGGCTTACGGGTTCCATGCCGCATCTGCACTACTTGCAGTGTTAAGGTCCTCTTGGGCGTGGAGGGGGATTTACACCCCTTTCTTTCCTCCTAGGAGCTATTCCTCAATGTTCCCCCCTTATTTTATTCTTTTTTTTCTTTTTATTTTCTTTTCTTCTTTCTTTTTGTTTATTAAAAACAAAAAGAAAGAAGTAACTTAACCATGGACGACCCAATCCGTGAACCTACTACCCCCGGGCCCCTTCCAGTTGCCGCACCCAGTTCTGACCCTACCTCATTAATGGACCACTCTTCAGACACTTCCAATACCCATGTATCTCTTGCTGGTGTCAGTTCGTCACCTGCTTCAGGTACTGGGGTTCCGACTGGCCCTTTCCATACGTCTGACCTCCGCTCTTCTTTGACCTTGCTTCCGGCTTCTCCCTTTATGGTGCGGCAATTTTCGGGTTGCTAGCCCGTCCCACTTCGGACCAACTCTGGTCCCACATCTAAATGACCAAGACCCTTACATGATGATACTGCATTACCTCAATCTAATTCATCTCAGAAATGACCAGCATGTCACTCACTCCCCTTAAACACTTTGTTTCACACTACACAATGGACTAAGTTTTTTACTCTGAGACCGACTTCTTCTACTACCTATCTTTCCGATCTTAGTATTGGTAAGGCCCTCCTACGCCATGTGAGCCTTTCATGTTCACAAAAGTGGCACACTCATCATTACAGTCCAGAATGCTGACCAAGCTCGTGATCTTTCTCGCCTTACGTCCATAGATGCTACTCCGGTCACTATTGAAAAACATCATTCTCTAAACTCTTGTAGTGGCACTGTTATTCTACCCCATACCATTGTCCAACAGAATTTTCAAACATGTGGTGATGACATTCTGGAGCAGCTTGAGCTCCAGGACCTTCCTATACTCAAAGTTGACACTTTTGTCCTCCCTGCCTGCTGGCGAAGTCGATATCCTTGCAATATTGCTCGCTTAACATTCGACTGCCGTGACCTTCTGCTCTCGGTCTACATTGCCGGTCACCATTTACAAGTTCGAAAGGTGACCCCTACACCGCAACAGTGTAGAAACTGCTGGCGTTTTGGTCGTCCGGCGAAATATTGCAGGTCCATGGCCGAATGCCCAGTCTGTGGTGCCGACGACCATGCCAGTCCTTCTTGTAATCTACCTCCCTTTTGCCTTAACTGTCGTGAGGCGCATCCATCTTACTCTCGCCATTGTCAGGTTTACCTAAATGAGCAGGAAATCCGTTGTCTCAAAGAGGCAGAAGGCTTCTCATATGCTATGGCCGTCTCTCATTTATGCCTTCAATGGAGACTTCCCCGTATTTCCTATTCTCGCTTTGCTAAACGTCCCCCCACTTCTGGGGTCCCAACTCCCTCGGCTTCCTCTGTGGTCGCCCCATCTTCAGTCACCCCTGTCTCATATTGTTTTGCTGTTCTTGGCTCTGAGGTCCCTACCTCGGCATCCCATACTGTCCTCACCCCTTCCTCTACTCACTCGCACAGTTCTGTGTCTACAAGCCCTCGTCCAACACCTAATCCTCACTGCCCCTCTTCTTCTCATAAGTCTGGCAAAATATCCCCATTGCCAGGTTCTACATCACCTGTCCCCTCCCAAGTTTCTTCCTTGACTGCCCCCCACCCAGGTCGCTTCCACTCCTGTCCCCTCCCAAGCCCCTTCGACAGTTTCCTCTTCCATCTCCTCGCCCTCTACTTTAGTACAGTCTATAGTCTCCCCGATTATTGCTCACCCTACTCCTTCTTCCATTTCTAATGTGGTTCAACGTCCTGCATCTTTGTCTTCCGAAACGCTGGAAGCTAGCGCAAAATATATTACAGAGACTGGAACGTTGATGGACATTGCTCCACCTCCGATTCCTAATCCTCTCTCTTCTCCGTCTACAGCCCTCCTTCCTTCACAGCGTCCTCCTCCTTCTCTGCTTACAGGTCTTCCGCTGCCTCCACACGTGGACTTTTCTAACCTTAGACCATAGATACCTCTAACTTCGACTTGCATCTTTCTCTTCATAAATCATTGCTTATTTGCAGTGGAATATCCGAGGCCTCAGGGGTAACCGGGTTGAGCTTCAGGTGTTGCTCTCCCAGTTTTTCAATGTTGGGGTCTGTTTGCAAGAACCTAAATTACAATCCACTGTTATCCGTCCCTTTTTGGGCTATGATTTGTTATATTCATCGGATCTTTTTTCCGATGGAACCTTTAACGAAAGTGCTCTTCTTATACGCACTGGTATTCCATACAATCAGCTCTATGTTCGTTCTTCTTTACATTACACTGCAGCCCGTATCCACTTGAATAAGTGGTATACACTCTGTCCTTTATATCTCTCCCCTTCTCGGGCATTGTCTATCCCAGATGTTGATTTTCTGGTTTCTTCCTTGCTGCCACCCCTACTATTACTTGGCGATTTTAACGCACATTTTTTCTGGGGAGGGTCGCACTGTGACTCCCGTGGCATTCAGTTGGAGGCATTTCTTGCTTCTCTCCCCCTCCATGTTTTAAATACGGGTACTCCTACCAATTTTTGATCCTCAAACTCATTCTTTCTCTTGCATTGATCTCTCCATCTGCTCTTCCTCAACTGTCCTTGACTTCACCTGGTCTGTCCTCCCGGACTTACATGACAGCAATCATTTTCCAATCATCCTCATGTCCCTTTTGTATTCTCCACCTCCTCGTAGCCCACATTGGCAATTTGACCGGGCGAAATGGGACCTTTTCGCACATCTTACTGCCTTTCATGAGGCTCCTTCCTCGTCCTCCATTGATGAGGTTTCACATCTCTTCTCGTCCTCCGTCTTAACCGCAGCTTCACATTCTATCCCCCAAACCTCGGGCAAGCGTTCTCAGAAGTGCGTGCCTTGGTGGTCTCCTGCTTGTGCTCGGGCAGTACGTTTGAAACGCGCTGCGTGGGGCAGGTACCGGTATAACAGAACCACAGAGAGACTCCTTGATTTTAAGCAGGGGAGAGCAATTGCTCTCTGTGTCATACACAATGCTAAACGCACTTGCTGGTGGGATTACGTTTCCACCATCACTTCGGCTTCCTCAATGAGTGCAGTCTGGAAGAAAGTACGGAAACTGAGTGGTAAATTCTCCCCCGACACGGCTCCTGTTCTTTGGGTTACCGGTGTCGATATAGCACACCCTCTTGCTGATGCCACTGAAATTGGTAATCCTCTGGTCCGCATTTCTCAGGGGCTCTATCTATGCCCACTCGGTTATCGCCATCTTTTTTGACCTTTAGAAGGCGTATGACACAACTTGGAGGTATAATATCTACGTTCAGGCCCACTCCTTAGGCCTCCGAGGCAATCTACCATTTTTCCTTAGGGCCTTCTTAACTGAAAGACATTTCCGTGTCCGGGTTAGTAATGAGCTTTCCCCAGAATTTGTCCAAGCTGAACGTGTCCCCCAGGGATGTGTTCTGAGCACAACACTCTTTCTGCTTGCTATAAATAATCTGGCATCTGTTCTCCCATCCAATATTTGGTCATCGCTCTATGTGGATGACTTTGCTATAGCTTGTGCAGGTGCTGACTGTCACCTCATTGCAGTTTCCCTCCAGCATGCCGTCAACCGAGTTTCCGATTGGGCCACCTCTCACGGGTTTAAATTTTCTAGTGGCAAAACTCATCAAATTACGTTTACTAGACGTTCAGTGGTCTCTGATCATCCGTTGTAACTATACGGCTTACGTATACTATAGATTACCTGTAGGCCTGTTTAAGTTTTGGGAGACTACTCATATGGCGTTTTTGCCTGCTAGTAGACAGACCGGCAGAAAGGGGGGGAGGGGGGTTTCAAGAGCCTCCCTGTTTATAAATATATATTTTGTTTTACTTGCTAGTAGCAGTGTGCTAATAGCAGTGTGCTAGTGAGCTAATGTGAGTACTGGGTAAAGGTGAACTGGAGTGTGTGGTGATGTTGGTTGTTGTTGAGTAAATTGTAGGATGTATATGTTTAATATTATTATATATTTTTGTATAGGAGAGTTTTTGTGTCCTTCCTTATAATACATTGACCATTTAGATTTAAGAACATAGGAAAGAACACTGCAGCTGGCCTACTGGCCCATGCGAGGCAGGTTCAAGTCTCCTACTGGCTTAAGCCAATGCCCCAACCTAGTCAGGTCAGGTCACATTCACTTAAGGAAGGAGCAAGGCATCTGACCTAGTAGCACAAGCTAGTCAGGACCAACTCACACCCACTCATGTATTTATCTAACCTATTTTTAAAACTACACATTAAGCCTCTATAACTGTACTCGGGAGTTTGTTCCACTCATCCACAACTCTATTACCAAACCAATGCTTTCCTATATCATTACTGAATCTGATTTTTTCCAATTTAATCCCATTGCTGCGAGTCCTGTCAATGCTAGATATTTTTAGCACGCTATTTACATCCCCTTTATTAATTCCTATTTTCCATTTATACACCTCAATCATATCCTCCCTAATTCTAGGCCTTTCTAGAGAGTGCAGATTCAGGCTTCAGTCTATACTCATAGTGAAGATTTCTGATACATGGGATCAACTTTGTCATCCTCCTGTGTATGTTTTCCAGAGCATTTATATCCATTCTGTAATACGGAGACCAAAACTGTGCAGCATAATCTAAATGAGGCCTAACCAAGGATATATAGAGTTGAAGAACAACCTGAGGTCTCCTATTATTTATACTTCTTGATATGAAGCCAAGGATTCTGTTAGCTTTATTGTGAACACTCATGCACTGTTGTCTTGGTTTTAGATTACTACTAACCAGAACTCCCAAATCCTTTTCGCAATCAGTAATATTAAGATCTACATTATTTTGTTTATATGTGGCATGGTTATTGTCCTGCCCAATGTTTAGAACTTTGCATTTGTCTATATTAAACTGCATCTGCCACTTCTCCGACCACTGCATCAGTCTATTCAAATCATCCTGGAGTGCTCTAATTTCCTCGTCAGAAGGAACTGGACGGCCTATTTTGGTGTCATCGGCAAACTTTCTTATGTCGCTATTTATTCCCTCATCTATGTCGTTTATGTAGATTGTGAACAACAAGGAGCCCAACACTGACCCCTGTGGAACACCGCTTGTGACGCTTCCCCACTCTGATTTCTCCCCATTTATGCAAACTCTCTGCTGTCTATCTGTCAACCATGCCTCTATCCTGGAAAAAAATTATCCTATTCAGTGTGCCTTAATTTTCTCAATAGTCTCTGATGTGGGACTCTATCAAAAGCCTTATTGAAGTCCATATACACAATATCATATTCATTACCGTGATCTACCTCCTCAAATACCTTAGCGAAAAAAGTTAATAAATTCGTAAGGCAGGAACGCCCTTTTGTTAAACCGTGCTGAGATTCGTTGATTAATTTATTTTTTCAAGATGGCTACGAATTGCCTCGTGAATTATTGATTCCATAAATTTTCCCACTGTGGACGTTAGAAAAATAAACACATAAGCAGCATAATGTGGTCCTTTATTGACAACGTTTCGCCCACACAGTGGGTTTTATCGAGTCACAGACAGATCTACCTGGAAAATGAGCAACATAGAGATATATATAGGGTATAGTCAGGTGGAGAATGCTGGGTCAGGTGGAGAAAGCTGCATGTGACAGTCTTAAAAGTAGTGTGATAGTTTAAAACCTTGTGTGACTTAAAGAACCTGCAGTGTTCCATTCTAAGACCTCATTCCGAGTATCCACCTCCACATCCACCACCATCAAGGACATTACCAGTAACAGACAGGAAAAGCTTCAATCCACGGCAGGGGTATACACAATCCCTTGTAATGGCTGCAGCAAATTATACGTCGGCGAAACATCCAGAGACCTCCAAACACGCATTTCAGAACACCAGTACGCAGGCAGATCTGACGACTCAAGAAATGCCTGTGTTCAACACCGAAATTTACACAACCATTTAATCAACTACAGAAACGCAAGACTCATCGCCAGAGAAGACAACACGCAGTACCGAAGAATCCTGGAATCATCACTTATCTGTATATCCAACAACTTCAACCAGAACAACGGCTTCTACAACATAGCTGAACCTATTGCCAAGAAACTTCTTCATCGCTATCCCACCTAGAACTCAAGAATGGTACACTGCAGGTCCTTTAAGTCACACAAGGTTTTAAACTATCACACTACTTTTAAGACTGTCACATGCAGCTTTCTCCACCTGACCCAGCATTCTCCACCTGACTATACCCTATATATATTCATGTTACTCATTTTCCAGGTAGATCTGTCTGTGACTCGATAAAGCCCACTGTGTGGGCGAAACGTTGTCAATAAAGGATCACATTATACTGCTTATGTGTTTATTTTTCCATTGTGTCGGTATTTTATACCATTTATTTCCACTGTGGACGTTAGGCTTATTGGTCTATAGTTCGAAGTTTAGGACCTGTCACCTGCCTTGTAAATAGGTATCACATTTGCCATCTTTCACTTATCTGGCACCATGCCAGTTTGCAGCGATATGTTGAAAAGATTAGCCATAGGTTTGCTAAGCTCCTCTTTACATTCCTTTAGAACCCTTGCATACAGTTCATCAGGGCCTGGGGATTTGTTAGGTTTTAATTTATCTGTTTGTCTAAGGACCATGTCACTTGTGACCCTAATCGTGCATAGTTTACTATCGTCCTGTTCTACATAATTTATTATTTCTGGAAAATCGCTAGTATCTTCCTGTGTAAAAACTGAGAGGAAGTATGTGTTAAAAATTCTATACATTTCCTTATCACTGATGGTGAACTGACCTGTGTAACTTTTAAGTGAGCCTCTCTTGTCCCTAATCATACTTCTGTATACCTGAAAGAATCGTTTTGGGTTAGTCTTCGATTCTCTTGCAACTTCAACCTCATAAACTCTTTATGCTTTTCTTATTCCCTTTTTTATTTATCTCTAACTGAATACGTATATTGATTTCTTAATAGCCCTTCTCCTCTTTTGATTTGCCAGAGAGGAGACACCACATTCTCTCTGTGTAACATCTTTGAGCTTGAGCTTGATTGACCAGAGCGTCGGTAAGATGGGGAAGGAAGAAGGATGGGTAAGGATGGAAATTGTAGCATGGTGTCGATGAATGGCTTTTTCCTCTTAAATTCCTGCTGACCTATTTGTTGGACCTGTTGAGTGGAACAAAGACATCAACACCAGGAACAGTGCGTCGTTGGTGGTCTGCTCAAGGGAAGAACGCCGGCCTCTGCACTCCTGCTGCTGTATTCTGCTAACCGTCACTGCCTAAGGAGTCGCCTTGCTGCCTTTCAAAGCATCACTTCGACACCTCTGCTTTCTAGCAAGTGTACCTATGGTATACAGTTGCCCTCGCTCCCAGTTCAGTGTGAGCATCTCTGATGATTATTTGGACAGCTTTTTTAAACCAATATCTTTTTTTCAGACAAACTAGCTATCTTTTTGCGTCGTAATTTTCCAATAGGCCAGTTGATCCCCCTTCACTGAGGTGGTTAAAGATACCCACACAGTGGATTGGCTAGACTATACCAATTGGATAACACCAACGCCTTTCTCTACTCTCCTAAAACTTATTCATTCTTCTGGGCCGGTTGGACCTGCACCTGCTTCGGTGGGGTATTCGTCTGACCGGTGCCTGTGGCTGGATTCCAGGTGATTTACGCACAGGACGCCCACTCTGGGCAAGTACATACACATGCACAAACCCCATGATAGCCAACCGACTGATAGCAGGCCTTCAGCCCATGCATAACTGCCAAGAGGAATTCACTGCAAGGTACCTCGACTACCCAACCTCCTACCATAACCCCTTCTCCCCCAAACCCTGCCAACCCCCACTCAAACCTCACCTCCTTCTCCCTCTTGCTTAAGTACTCAAAAGGAGATTTAGATGCAACCACTGCCATGAACCGCCTGTTTCAAATAACCCAAGCATCCCAAACTAATGTAATTAAAACTAACACTGGCTTCAAACTCTTCCTTAACAAACAATCTTACAGCATCTACACTGATATTCAGACAAGGCCCAGACTCTTAGAGGCTGGATTCACCATCATATGGAGCCCAGAACACCGGGCCAAGAGTACAGTATTGTGTAAATTTGTGAACATATCACTATTGACTGCATATGACAACGACAAGGACGATCTCATAAAAGACATTAGTGACAAAAACAATGTAATAATTGATGACATATTCAGACCTCCTAACTCTAACATCCTCAAAATACGTTGTTATTCTCCCCATGAAGCTGGTAAGCTGTCCAGCAGGGGAATTCTCGCCAAGACCATCAGTATACCTGCTGACTCTCTATACACCATCAACTACCATCACATTGAACAATGCTTAAAATGCTACAATTTTGGACACAACAAACCCACTTGCAATACACCACAGATATGCTCCAGGTGCTCCACCTCTGGTCACTACTGGACTACCTGCACTCAACCTATAAAATGTTCCAACTGTCATGACACACACACTGCAATATCAAATGCTTGTCCAAAAAGGAAAGAATATCTCAATACCTTAATGAGACGAACCCCACTCCTTACCCAACCAAAAACACACAGCTGACCCCCTTCCCCTCTCAACTCCCCTTCCCCCCACCAATGCTTGGGCAACACCACTTAACTGGGCTTCCCTCCCCCTGCCAAACCCCCTACCCAACCCCATTCCCCCCTCTAATCCCTCCCTCCCTCCAAACCACCCCCTCCCTCAACCTCACGCCCCCTCCCAACCCCCAATGTCAAAAACCAATATGCAGGCACCCTCAACCACCCTTGATTTCATATCCAACTGCAAGATATCAACAGCTGTGCACTCAGCTGTAGCTCTGTCACAACATCACCACTGGGACTACTCCCACACTCTAAATGTCATACTATCAGCCAATAACCTTACCCTCCTTCAGATCCCCACTATCTAGCTTCACCCAACCACTAGCTTACCCCAACCCCTTTAACCCCTCCCCCCCCAGGCCACCAAACCCCACACATACCCCACAGAACAACACCACTATCCCACCCTCAACCACAACCTCCACCTCACAGACTGCCAAGGCCTCCAACACCTCCACACACACAAACACCACAACCCCACTTCGCCCCCACCCTCTACCACTGCCCCCTCTACCTCCAAGACCCCGCCCCCAACATTCCGATACACCCAGACCCACAAACACCCACAAAAGGAAACCATTACACCCAAAATCATTCCCTACAATGGAAAGACAGCTCAGGGAACAGGAACAAAGATCTGCATTTCGATCCCCACCCAAGAAACGACCCAGAGACCACATTATCAAATACCAGTCAGGTGGGATGACCTATATGGCCCCCCGATCCAGTTTCCTCACAAACATTAATACTACTGTACCCAACCTAACACCCACAATTAGTTCCAACAATACTATTCGCCCTACCTCCCTCACAAACATTAACAATGTTGCAACCAACCCATCACATTCCCCTAGCTACAACAACGCTGATATTGACCCTCCTCAGGAACATTCAAAGTAATTCAACTCAATGTTCGTTGTTACTTCCCCATAAGACACATGATAGCTGAACTCATTGAAACAGAAAGACCAGATGTATTACTGCTAAATAGCATCAGCCTCGTAGCAACACAAACCATCAGACACTATGGTTACACCACACAACATTCTCCTCATGCCCTACACGACGGGGTTGCGATCCTGGTCAACTCAACCTTAAAACACGACTTCCTACCACTGACATTCACCCACCAACACTGCCTAGCCATTAAATTACACACACACATAGGTCCACTTATCTTCTTCACCACATATGCAAGACCCAACACAGCTCTTAACATACATGATCTCACCACAGTCTTCAACCACACAAACACCACAACCTACCTTCTAGCAGACATGAACGCTAGACACACTACATTTAACCACAATACCAATAACCCAATAGGCACACAACTACAAGACTTCATAAATCAAAAACATTTGCTTCACCTGGGACCATTATTCAATACTTTCTATGGACATCAAGGACAGGGCAGACCAGACATCATCATCGCTAACAGAGCCAGCTCACTCTTCCAACACCACATCGCACCAGGACCAATCATTGGCTCTGATCACATCCCAATCATCTTACACATCTCAACAAACCCAATATACTCATTCCTGTCACACCTACATTCGCCTTCAAGAGAGCCAACTGGGAAGTTTTTCAACAACACATAGACAATGCCAACCTCACCCATGACTACAACAATAAACCAGTATCTGACATAAACACACAACTCAACATCATACAAGAAACAATCACAGCCCAACAAACACAGCTGTTCCCAAAAAAACACACACCATGCGATACTCCTTCAAGCCTTCTATCAGAACCACAAGACTACTCATATGTTACCAGAACCGCTTCCTCCAAAACACACACAGATTCGCTCAAATCAGACAAGATCTCACATACCTCTTAAACAACATACTACGCAGCCTCGAACAAGACCACAGTACACACTGGGACCAACTAATCCACAAGGCAGAAGAACAAAGAATAAAAGACCCCAAAGACTTCTGGACTTTCATAAGGAAAGTTCGAGGCACCATCACGAGCAGCAAATTCAAACACCTCACCCACAACAATGCACACATCACTGACCCACAGACAGCAACCAACACCTTTAAATTCATATGGGAGAACATCTTTCACCCTCACCCCCCCACACCCGAATGCCATGCTACACACACAGCAAGTTGATCACTGGAACCATGAAAACATACAGCACACAACACCTGACAGGATTATCCAACTTGACACCCTCACCTCCACTCAAGAGCTGGATACTCCTCTCACCAACGCTGACATAAAACAACTCCTCAAAACACTCCCTCCAAAAGCCCCTGGAGCCTCTGGCTTAAACCATGTCATACTCAAACATCTACCTAACTCAATCATCACAGCTTACACAAACCTCCTCAATGCTTCCTTAGCTTCAGGGTACTTCCTTCCCCCTCTTCAAAGCAGCTACAGCAATCCTCATCCCAAAACCGGGGAAAGACCACACAGACCCCAAAAACTACCGCCCCATTAGTCTACTCGAAGTCCTTGGCAAACTATACGAAAGACTCATCAACCAAAGACTCAGGAGACACCTTGAACACAACTCCCTCCTTTCTGAAGGACAATTTGGCTTCAGAGCCAGACGATCCACCCAAGATGCCTTAAACATCATACTGAACTACATTTACATCAACACAAAGCAAAGGAAAAAGACAGCCTTAGTAGCAAAAGATGTAGAAAAAGCCTTCGACACAGTATGGCACAATGGCCTTAAGCAAAAACTTTGCACTAACTTCAACTTCCCTTCAAACATCAAAAAACTCCTGTGCAATTTCCTAGACGACAGAACGATGAGAATCAGATTCCAAGGCTGCCATTCAGACTACTTCCCATTACATGCAGGAGTCCCACAAGGATCTGTCCTCTCCCCCACACTATACCACACTGTACCACACTGTACCACACATTACCCAACTTATCACTCACAACTATATAAATCACCTAGCAAGCAGAACACAAGATGAAGTAGACAAAATATCATACTGGGAACAAAAATGGAGAATCAAAACAAATGCCACTAAATCTAACATAACCTACTTCAACTACAGAAGAAGAGACCCTCCGCCAAGGATAGAAATTAAAACAGCAGAAACTCGCACATACCTTCCCCGGACAATTAAAACCTCAGTTCTAGGAGTAACCCTTGACCACGGACTTAGACTTTACCTACACATTGTAACTAAATATGCAATAGCTGCAAAAGCCCTCCAAGGGTTATACAAACTAAAAAGAGCTTTCCCCAGCACCAAGCTTCACCTCTATAAAACCCTCATTAGACCACTCCTAACCTACTGCCCTCTAGCCCTCTCCTTAGCTGCAAACACCAATAAACTCCAGCTACAGCGCATCCAGAACAAAGCTCTGCGCTGGGTGGCTAATACCAGGTGGGATGACTTTCTTACAAGTGAATCCCTTCACATCCAGGCGAACATTCCGGCCTTGAATGTGTACTGGAAGACACTCAGCGACAAACAAATAGACAGACTTGAGACTAGACATGACCATTGGACCACATACTTAGACGACATTATACGCAGACCCAACAACATACATAACTTATTCTACTCGATCCTAGATCCTGCTCCAAACCCCCTATTCACTAATAATAGCCCACAGTAACAGCTAACATAGCTGCATCCCTGTCTTCACAGGGGTGGACCTTTGAAGATGTCCTTTTTAACCTTTATTTTAATTTGTTTTAATACCTAAAAAGTGAGTAGCCCTTGTGCCTTGCAGTGTTGTTTGTGCCAGCCCTGTACCACAGAACTGCCATGCCGTGTCCAAGTCGATAAAGCTGCAAAATCCTGAATCACTATCTACCTAGCTTCTGGGTTAAGCCCTGGTACTATCTCTCCTACTAAAGATTCTTCCTCTCACCCAACTATTCTTACACTATACCCACTTCCCTTCTTCACCCGAAAGGGTCTTCCCTACACTTGTTCTGTTCTGTTCTGATTCGCCTACATATGCCTCTGTTTTGCTTCATAATTTGTATAAAGGTACATGCCCCTAGATAGGCAGGCCATTTACCCTTTAACTCTCAAAATATTAACTGAGGAAACCACTTACCTGTGAGGGAAGATCTGGTAGACGCCACTCTCAGTCGCACCTGCATGATGGATGTCGGTGCAGTCTCGTGGAAAAAGACTGTGTAGACAGGAAGTTAAATTAACTAATATTGTTCCACAATGGATGACATATAGTACAGGGATTAATGCCATATAAGTCATGGCTAAATATAATTATTATAAATCTAATTTAAAATTTTGTCATACACACCAGAACATAAACAGTATTTTCTTTACAGTAAGACGAGATTCTGTCATTTTATAATACTGATATAAACATTATGACATTTATTATAAATATACACAGAAATTATGTCTCTCAGTGAATATTATATACTAAGAACTTTATTTATATTGTAATTAATTGAAAGTCAATGTTGATGATATAAATGACTGGGCGAAATGTGACTTTTATGACGAATGAAAAACAAAAATATTAAACTAAATAAAGTAACCAACATTACAATACAGTCAGAATTTTCTTAGTGTTAATATTTTAACACAAAGTCCAGGATGAGATAAAGATAATTACTGTGTACGTACATACACACATATCATGCACAGCGAGGACCATAATAAATGTACTTATAAGTGCACTCCTCAGATGAAACAATCTACCTTCATATTTCTTGCTTGTAGATAAACTCCCTCTTTATGGAGGAAAACCTTCCAGTACGATGCTTCAAAACGTTAGTAAGCCTCCATGAAGCCATGTTTCTTGCTAAGGCCCGGCCCACCACTGAACTCAAGCATGGTTTCCAGCTAGTTCGTTCTCCTGCTGTAAGTTCTGACCTCACCAGCGATACTATATCATTGCACCCTGTTAGAGGACCTACAACTAGTGAAGAAAAAGGGAGAAGCCTTAGGACTCATCCTCAATCCCTCCAAGTGTGAGATCATCACAACGAACCAGGAAATAATCAATGCTGTGCGAACAATCCTCCCGGAAGTCTCTACTACCACTCCATCCAACAGTACCCTCCTGGGAGCACCGCTGGGTCACCAGGCCATCGACACTGTCCTCAAGGACAAAGTGAATGACCTGAAAAGAATGGAGGAGAGAATAAGCGATCTTGATGTCCATGATGCCCTGTATCTCCTCACAAGGTGTCTTACTATGCCAAGACTCACTCACTTCTTGAGGTGCGCACCCTCTTTTGACAACCCAACACTTGACAATTATGATGCACACCTGAGATCAACCTTCAAGAAGGCACTGAATCTGTCACTAGAGGATCGACAATGGGAGCAGGCAACCCTCCCAGTGCGACTGGGAGGTATAGGGGTGCGCAAAGCAACGCAGGTAGCTTTACCTGCATTTCTGTCATCGTGTTTGGCTTCCAATGGATTAGTCAAGAAGATTGTCCACGAACGCTTGAGAAAGTGTGGTGGGAGCTCAAGACCCCTGGCTCATTGAAGCAGCCGTGCGGTGGGACACCCTTGCAGACTCCTCCAGTAGACCAGTTCTCCCCAAAGAGCACAAACAGTCCCACTGGGACAAGCCGATCATGGACAAAATCGCCAACACAATGCTCACCAACGCTTCAGGAAAGGACAAAGCTCGTCTCCTAGCGGTGAAGGCACCACACTCAGGAGATTTCCTTCTAGCCGTTCCCAATTCCTCCCTGGGCACTCGACTCGACCCACAGGCCATTCGGATTGGTG
>WNWK01034435.1:0-20452 GCA_009830355.1 Cherax destructor | reverse complement strand
CCTAATCCTCTAGCTTCTGCACTAATCTCTTGTGAGGAACTGTGTCGAAGGCATTCCTGCAGTCCAAGAAAATGCAATCAACCCATCATAGAACTCCAGAAGGTTTGTGACACAGGACTTGCCTTCCATGAACCCATGCTGGTTGTCGTTTATAATCTTGTTCCGTTCCAGGTGCTCCACCATTCTCCTCCTGATAATCTTCTCCATGACTGCACACTATACACGTAAGTGACACTGGTCTATAGTTTAGTGCCTCGTTTCTGTCTCCTTTCTTAAAAATGGGAACGACATTTGCTTTCTTCCATACCTCAGGTAAATTAAGACACAAGTACATGATACAACTTATACAAACAGGTGAGAGGATTTCCCATTGCCATACCAAACGTTTGAGTGTAAAACTAATCATTAAACTCAAACTTTGCATCAGCAATACGAAGTGTAATAAGATCAATGATTGTAGGCACTGGCAACGGTAAATCGTAAATGTCGAGTTCTTCAGATAGGAAACTTAATAAATCATCAACTGGAACTTTTGTAAACATCAAAACTAACCTTTTTGTAATAATTTATATCAGTCATGATGCTTAATTTATCAAGTAAATCAATATTATTTTTCACATTAAAGTTAAAAATTTTGCCAACAACTGGGCTTAACCTATCTACCAGCCATTTGGATAATTAAGGAAAATGAACCTGGTTTATGTGTTTGCATTAATCCATACATATATGGTAAAGATGGATTGATGGTCACAAATATATTAATTAGTTCATCTTTTCTTTTCAGTTTTGTTAAAGTTACTATTAACTGAGTCTAAGGGATTCTTTTTAAGTTTGGAATAAGTATCTGTATCATCTACGAATTTATTCATGTGAGAGATTTTAAAAATCCTATTGATTTTCAAAAGGCCGAGAAAGTTGTATCAAGCAGGTCTAAGGTTGAGAGAAATATAATTGAATCAAGATTCATAAAAAATAACTTTGATTTTATTATGAATATTGGTTTAGGATTATACAAATTAGATTAATTTATAATTAATAAAATTTGAGAAGAATTTAATCTATGTTTGACAAATTAGAATCATAAAATTTGGGAAGAATTTAAGCTATGTTTGACAAATCCTTGACCATCCAACCCGCATGATAATGGGACGGGCGTAATGTCAGACATGACTGTAAGGTTGTGGAAACTTATTTGGTCTCTCAAGTTCCACAGGGTAAATAAGCAGTAGAAGCCCTTAACATTCCACGGATAGACCCTCTGATCTTTGCGAGCCCACATTCACCTAAAACACACACACACACACTAGTTGGCGAAGGTAGTGAGATGGTACATATTAATTAGTAAATTTACCCTTCAAGGGAGGTGTAGGTAGGTTTATGCAGGTAGTAACTAATATTAGGACTATTGAGGTAACTTTGGATATTAATAATGTAGTCCTAGGACCTTAACATAGATAGGCTTAGGCTTTTTAAATAGGCAAACATTAGGTTATATTAACTAAGGAGAGCTGGCAACTCCACGCTTGAACAAAGGCGGCAGGGAGAGAGACACAAAGGTAATGAAACATGTAAGTAAATTTACTTACTTACGTTTATACATGGTTACAATCATGAACAAATTATAACGCAATGAACACTTCACTAGTCTACACCCAGTCACAACTGTAATGAGTTCTTGGTGCAAATTTTATTGTTGGGTCACACATACACACTTACATATACACATACACACACACATACACACACATATATACATACACACACACGCACACACAACAGGCCCAGCCTTCAATCGACATGTGCACAGGACAAAAAGGCAATCAACACACTAGTTCTTTCTTGGACTGGACACGGTGGTGACAACAAGGTACCAGGAGCTACATCTCGGTGCCCCACGTTTCTTCAAAATACTTGGCCTGTGGAATAAAGAATCATAGAGGCTTCCTGATGTACTGTGGATATTCGTCTCTATCCAGGCTCCCCTGCAGTAAGACAATACCTTTCATTTCTCTTAGTATAGCTGGCCGGCGATATTCTGAGGAAGGTGGGGCATTTGAGCTGTGGGTTATAAGTGGGCGAACGCCCACTATAAGGTAATAATTGTGGGCATCTCTCCTTAAGTATTAGTCTAGAAGCTAGTGTCACTTACTGCATAAATATAGCTTAGGGAATATCCTTTGAAACCAGGGAGCTCTGAGGTGCAGGCAGGACAGTAATACCACCTGAATTCTTACTGAAATTAGTCCTTCACTGCACGTTGTGCCTTGAAGGTGAGGGACCAGAAGGGGCTAATTATTATAATCAAATAGAAGCGCTAAACCACAGGGGTCATACAGCGCTGCAGGTTATTGCAGGATTCAGGGAGAATGGGTTGTAAGAGGGAGATGGATGATTAGTAGGGCATGGAGTGTAGCAGGACAGTGGATAGTGCAGAGATAGAGGGTAGCAAGAGATCGAGATAGAAGGGGCTGAGGGAGGTGCTAGAGGTATAAACTTCAGAGTTTGTGTAGTAAGTCAGTTTCTGTCAAAAAGTCAACGAGAGAGTCAGGATTAAAGGAGGGTCCATCTGCAAGAAGGGAAGGTAAAGAAAGGGCCGCAGAGCGAAGACGCCATTGGAGGTAAATTCTGCTGCTCATTGATAGAGTGGGCAGTCCAACAGAATATGTCGAACAGACACTGGAACCTGACAATGTTCACAGAGAGGGGCAGGGAACTTCTCCATGAGATACCCGTGAGTAAGACGAGTGTAGCCTATGCGAAGACGGGAGAGTGTAGTTTCCCAACCTCGACATTGGTGACAAGAAGAAGGCCAGAAACCTATAACCGGTTTAATAGAATGAAGTTTGTTATTTAGCAGGTCAGACCAGCGTTGTTGCCAACGGGTGCGAAGGTGAGTAGCAATGACCGCAAAATAGTCCGTGAAAGGAACACCTCTATATGAAACTGGATGGTCATGTACTGCTGACCGCGCAGCAGTGTTTGCCTGTTCATTGCCCTGTACATCAACATGACCAGGGACCCAACAAAAAACAATATCTTTATGCTTGCTAAAGATACGGCGTAACCAAAGGTTAACTAGGGGGTGAGGTGTATCAATTTTACAGATAGCCTGTAAAGCACTAAGGGAGTCTGAAACGACCACAAATGGTGACGCAGGCATAGATGCAATACGGATAAGTGCCACAAGAATGGCATACAATTCAGCCATAAATATGCTAGCCGAGGGTAATAGATGCCCTTATACGACGCTGTCCGGAAACACTGCTGCTAATCCGACGCAGTCAGATGACTTTGAACCATCGGTGTATACTGCGATGGCATGGGAATGAGAACGGAAGTGGTCTAGAAAGAAAGAGCGAGAAGCCGCCGTAGGTAGTTGGGCTTATGCGCAAGGTAGAGGAATAGAACAGACACGGACAGCAGGAACTTCCCAAGGGGGTAGGGAAAAGGGAGATGTCACATGAACATATAGAGGTGGGAGCTGAAGGGAAGACAGGAGTGAATGTAGACGAAGAGAAAAGGGTCGAAGTAAGCAGGGGCGACGAACAAATAAAGAGCGCCTACTAACATCTGTAACAATCCTACACATGGAAGGATTGCGGAGGTCATGAGAGCGAACAAAATAGCGAATGCAATGTGCATCACGACGATCGGACAAGGATGGAATGTTCGCTTCTACATAGAGGCTCTCAACCGGGGAAGAACGAAATGCACCAAGGCATAAGCGTAATCCCTGGTGATGGATGGGATTAAGGATGGAAAGAGTAGCAGGGGAGGCCGCAGAATATATCTGGTCACCATAATCGAGTTTCGACAAAATTAGTGCTGAATGCAGCCGAAGGAGAGTTCTACGATCAGCCCCCCATGAAAGATGTGCGAGGGTTTTAAGGAGGTTCAGCCGGCTATGACAAGTCGCCTTCAGAGAGGTAATGTGAGGTTTCCAGGACAATCTGCGGTCAAACAGGAGGCCGAGAAACCTGACTATCACGTTCTGGGATACGTGAGCCGTATAGGTACAATGGATGATCAGAGACCACTGAACGTCTAGTGAACGTAATTTGATGAGTTTTGCCACTAGAAAATTTAAACCCGTGAGTGGTGGCCCAATCAGAAACCTGGTTGATGGCATGCTGGAGGGAAACTGCAATGAGGTGACAGTCAGCACCTGCACAAGCTATAGCAAAGTCATCCACATAGAGCGATGACCAAATATTGGATGGGAGAACAGATGCCAGATTATTTATAGCAAGCAGAAAGAGTGTTGTGCTCAGAACACATCCCTGAGGGACACCTTCACCTTGGACAAATTCAGGGGAAAGTTCATTAGTAACCCGGACCCGGAAACGTCTTTCAGTTAAGAAGGCCTTAAGGAAGAATGGTAGGTTGCCTCGGAGGCCTAAGGAGTGGGCTTGGGCCAATATATTATATCTCCAAGTTGTGTCATAAGCCTTCTCAAGGTCGAAAAAGATAGCGATAACAGAGTGGTTATTAGCAAAGGCATTACGAATATACGTATCCAAGCGCAGCAAGGGGTCAATGGCAGAACGGCCCTTACGGAAGCCATATTGACTAGGGGAGAGACTATTGTTCGTCTCTAAATACCACATCAAACGTCTGGTGAGAGCGATGGGACGGTAGTGAGAGGTATCACGTCCCGTAGTACCTGGTTTGTTAAAATGGAGAACAATAGCAGACTTCCACAGGTGGGGAAGAACTCCTTACGACCATATAAGATTAAAGAGTCGTAAGAGGACAGGAAGAGCAGACTGATGTAAATGCTGTAGCATACGAATATGTATGCCGTCTGGCCCAACTGCCGATGATCGGCAAGCAGAGAGTGTTGCCTCCAGTTCTTGAAGGGTAAAAGGCACATTATAAGATTCTTCTCTAAGAGAAGAAAAATCCAAGGGCTTTAACTCGCTGGCAGACTTAGAAGAAAGGAACAAGGGGCATAGATGGAGCCCCTGAGATATGCGGACTAGATGATTACCAATTTCAGTGGCAATGGCAAGAGGTGTGCTATATCGACACCAGCAACCTGAAGAACAGGAGCCGGGTCGGGGGAGAATTTACCACTTAATTTCCGCACTTTCTTCTAGACTGCACTCATCGAGGAAGCCGAAGTGACAGTAGAAACTTAATCTCGCCAGCAAGTGCGTTTAGTATCACGTATGACACGGCGAGCAATAGCTCTCTTTTGCTTAAAATCAAGGAGTCTCTCTGTGGTTCTGTTATACCGATACTTGCCCCATGCAGTGCGTTTCAAACGCACTGCCCGAGCACAAGTAGGAGACCACCAAGGCACGCACTTCTGAGGATGCTTGCCCGAGGTTTGGGGAATAGAATGTGAAGCCGCTGTGAAGATGGAGGACGAAAAGAGATGTAAAACCTCATCAATGGAGGACGAGGTAGGAACCTCATGAAAGGCAGTAAGATGTGCGTATAGGTCCCATTTCGCAGGGTCAAATTGCCAGCGTGGGCAATGAGGAGGTGCAGAAAACAGAGGGGACTTAAGGATGATTGGGAAATGATCGCTGTCATGTAAGTCCGGGAGGACACACCAGGTGAAGTCAAGGACTGCTGAGGAAGAGCAGATGGAGAGATCGATACAGGAGAAAGAATGAGTTCGAGGATCAAAATGGGTAGGAGTACCCGTATTTAAAACATGGAGGGGAAGAGAAGCAAGAAATGCCTCCAACTGAATGCCATGGGAGTCACAGTGCAACCCTCCCCAGAGAAAATGGTGTGCGTTAAAATCACCAAGTAATAGAAGGGGTGGCGGTAAGGAAGAAACCAGAAAATCAACATCTGGGATTGACAATGCCCGCGAAGGGGAGAGATATAAAGAACAGAGTGTATACCACTTATTCAAGTGGATACGGGCTGCAGTGTAACGTAAGGAAGAAGAAACATAGAGCTGACGGTATGGAACACCAGTGCGTATAAGAAGAGCACTTTCGTTAAAGGTTCCATCGGAAAAAGGATCCGATGAATATAACAAATCATAGCCTGAAAAGGGCCTGATAACAGTGGATTGTAATTTGGGTTCTTGCAAACAGACCCCAACAGGGAAAAACTGGGAGAGCAACACCTGAAGTTCACCCCTGTTACCCCTGAGGCCTCGGATATTCCACTGCAAATAAGCCATGATTTATGGAGAGAATGATATAAGTGGAAGTGAGAGGAAGCTATGGACTAGGGTTAGAAAAGTCCACGTTTGGAGGCAGAGGAAGACCTGTAATCAGAGAAGGGGAAGGACGTTGTGAGGGAAGGGGGAGGGGGGTTGAGACGAAGAAGAGAGATGAGGAACCTCAGGTGGAGTAGTGTCCATCATCGGTTCAGTCTCTGTAATATATTCTGCAATAGCTTCCAGTGTTTCGGAAGTCAAAGATGCAGAATGTGGGACTACATTAGAAATGGAAGAAGAGTGAACAACTATCGGGGAGTCTATAGATTGTACTAAAGTAGAGGGCGAGGGGATAGAAGAGGAAACTGTCGAAGGGGCTTGGGAGGGGACATGGGATGAAGGTAGTGTATGAGGAGGAGGATGAACCTCCGCACACGTTACAGAACTAGTCGGAGGCGAAGAACCTGGCAGTAGGGATTTTTTGCCAGGCTTATGAGAAGGGGGGCGCTGAGGTTTAGGTGAAGGACGGGGACGTGTAGACTCAGAATTGTGCGAGTGAGTAGAGGAAGGAGTGTGGACAGTATGGGAAGCCGAGGTAGGGATGTCGGAGCCAAGAATATCAAAAGGGTGATTGAGGATGAGGCGACCAAGAGGAAGCCGTGGAAGTTGGGACCCCAGAAGTGGGGTGACGTTTAGCAATTCGAGAATAGGAAATGCTGGGAAGTCTCCTTGAAGGCGTAGATGAGAGACGGCCATAGCATATAAGAAGACTTCCGCCTCTTTGAGACAACAGATTTCCCGCTCATTCAGGTAAACCTGACAACGGCGAGAATACGACGGATGTGCCTCATGACAGTTAAGGCAAATGGGAGATAGAGTACAAGAAGAACTGGCATGGTCGTTAGCACCACAGACTGGGCATTCGGCCATGGACCTGCAATATTTCGCTGGATGACCAAAACGCCAGCAGTTTCTACATTGTTGTGGTGTAGGGGTCACCTTTCGAACTTGTAAACGTTGACCTGCAATGTAAACCGAAGGTGGTAGTTCACGGCAGTTCACCACCAAGTAAATTAGTCCTTTTTTAGTGCATGTAGTTAGGAATTTTTAGGAAGATCAGTTGCATATGGAAATGTGTCCTATAAGCCACTTGTGAGACAGAACTGTTCTCAGGGTGTCTGTGTCAACAGCGCTTGGTAGGGTAAGCATCTCACCTGGCGGCAGTCCAGATACAAATTTCTACAAAGGTGATATATCAGCCTTATATAGCCTTCTGCTGTTCTATTATTATTACAGGTCTTTGATAATGTGAGAAATCGCGATAGAGCTTGGAATTTCACTATTTTTCTCTACAGCAGTTGTTTTTCATATATTGTCACCTGTTTACTCTGATTTTATTACACATCTCTCTCTCTCTCTCTCTCTCTCATATATATATATATATATATATATATATATATATATATATATATATATATATATATATATATATATATATATATATATATACAAACACTGATCTCTGGCCGACGGAGACTCGAACCTACGAACCTCATGACAAGGTACGCAGTGCTTTGCCGACCGTACCACACTGGTCCAATACCTTGGCATCCAGCTCACGCTAGACGTTGATCCAAGGCACCCAGCTTTCAGGCAGGTGGCTTACAGCTAGCGTGAGCTGGATGCCAAGGTATTGGACCAGTGTGGTACGGTCGTCAAAGTACTGCGTACCTTGTCATGAGGTTCGTAGGTTCGAGTCTCCGTCGGCCAGAGATCAGTGTTTGTGAATATTTCGCCTGCTCTTGCGAATTCCTAGCATATATATATATATATATATATATATATATATATATATATATATATATATATATATATATATATATATATATATATATATATATATATGCAGCCAGCTTTTCATCTCATCCCCTGCATGCATCGACACAACTAGAGATTTTTACAATGCTAGGAATTCGCAAGAGCAGGCGAAATATTCACAAACACTGATCTCTGGCCGACGGAGACTCGAACCTACGAACCTCATGACAAGGTACGCAGTGCTTTGCCGACCGTACCACACTGGTCCAATACCTTGGCATCCAGCTTTCGCTAGACGTTATTCCAAGGCAGCCAGCTTTCAGGCAGGAGGCTTACAGCTTTTCACCGTACCAGTGTGGTACGGTCGGCAAAGCACTATTTTTTCATAGTGGTTGTCTTGCATATTTTGATATCACCTGTTTACTGTGATCTTTTTGCACGTATATATATATATATATATATATATATATATATATATATATATTTTTTTATTAACACATCGGCCGATTCCCACCAAGGCAGGGTGGCCCGAAAAAGAAAAACTTTCATCATCATTCACTCTATCACTGTCTTGCCAGAAGGGTGCTTTACACTACAGTTATAAAACTGCAACATTAACACCCCTCCTTCAGAGTGCCGGCACTGTACTTCCCATCTCCAGAACTCAAGTCCGGCCTGCCGGTTTCCCTGAATCCCTTCATAAATGTTACTTTGCTCACACTCCAACAGCACGTCAAGTATTAAAAACCATATGCCTCCATTCACTCCTATCAAATACGCTCACACATGCTTGCTGGAAATCCAAGCCCCTCGCACACAAAACTTCCTTTACCCTCCCTCCAACCTTTCCTAGGCCGACCCCTACCCCGCCTTCCCTCCACTACAGATCCATACACTTCGAAGTCACTCTGTCTCGTTCCATTCTCTCTACATGTCCAAACCACCTCAACAACCCCTCCTCAGCTCTCTGGACAATCGTTTTGGTAATCCCGCACCTCCTCCTAATTTCCAAACTCCGAATTCTCTGCATTATATTCACACCACACATTGACCTCAGACATGACATCTCCACTGCCTCCAGCCTTCTCCTCGTTGCAACATTCATCACCCATGCTTCACACCCATATAAGAGCGTTGGTATAACTATACTCTCATACATTCCCCTCTTTACTTCCATGGACAAGGTTCTTTGTCTCCACAGACTCCGAAGTGCTCCACTCACCCTTTTCCCCTCATCAATTCTATGATTCACCTCATCCTTCATAGACCCATCCGCCGACATGTCCACTCCCAAATATCTGAATACATTCACCTCCTCCATACTCTCTCCTCCAATCTGATATCCAATCTTTCGTCACCTATTCTTTTTGTTATCCTCATCACCTTACTCTTTCCTATATTCACTTTCAATTTTCTTCTTTACACACCCTACCAAATTCATCCACCAACCTCTGCAGCTTCTCTTCAGAATCTCCCAAAGCACAGTGTCATCAGCAAAAAGCAACTGTGACAACTCCCACTTTGTATTTGCTTCTTTATCTTTAGCCCAACACCTCTTGCCAAGACCCTCGCATTCACTTCTCTTACAACCCCATCTATAAATATATTGAACAACCACGGTGACATCACACATCCTTGTCTAAGGCCCACTTTTACTGGGAAATAGTCCCCTTCCCTCCTACACACTCTAACCTGAGCCTCACTATCCTCATAAAAACTCTTCACTGCCTTCAGTAACCTTCCTCCTATTCCATACACCTGCAACATCTGCCACATTGCCCCTCTACCCTACCCTATCATACGCCTTTTCCAAATCCATAAATGCCACAAAAACATCTTTACCCTTATCCAAATACTGTTCACCTATATGTTTCACTGTAAACACTTGGTCTACACACCCCTACCTTTCCTAAAGCCCCTTGTTCATCTGCTATCCTGCTTTCTGTTTTACTCTTAATTCTTTCAATAATAACTCTACCATACACTTTACCAGGTACACTCAACAGACTTATTCCCCTATAATTTTTGCACTCTCTTTGTCCCCTTTGCCTTTATACAAAGGAACAATACACGCTCTCTGCCAATCCCTAGGTACCTTACCCTCTTCCATACATTTATTAAATAATAGCACCAACCACTCCAAAATTATATCCCCACCTGCTTTTAACATTTCTATCTTTATCCCATCAATCCCAGCTGCCTTACCCCTTTCATTCTACCCACTGCCTCACGAACTTCCCTACACCCACAACTGGCTCTTCCACACTCCTACAAGATGTTATTCCTCCTTGCCCTACACACGAAATCACAGCTTCCCTGTCTTCATCAACATTTAACAAATCCTCAAAATATTCTCTCCATCTTCCCGATACCTCTAACTCTCCATTTAATAACTCTCCTCTCCTATTTTTAACTGTCAAATCCATTTGTTCTCTAGGCTTCCTCAACTTATTAATCTCATTCCAAAACTTTTTCTTATTTTCAACAAAATTTGCTGATAACATCTCACCCACTCTCTCATCTGCTCTTTTTACATTGCTTCACCACTCTTTAACCTCTCTTTTCTCTCCATATACTCTTCCCTCCTTGCATCACTTCTACTTTGTAAAAACCTCTCATATGCTAACTTTTTCTCCCTTACTACTCTCTTTACATCATCATTCCACCAATCGCTCCTCTTCCCTCCCGCACCCACTCGCCTGTAACCACAAACTTCTGCTGAACACTCTAACACTACATTTTTAAATCTACCCCATACATTTTCGACCCCATTGCCTACACTCTCACTAGCCCATCTATCCTCCAATAGTTGTTTATATCTTACCCTAACTGCCTCCTCTTTAGTTTATAAACCTTCACCTCTCTTTTACTTACTGATTCTATTTTCCTTGTATCCCATCTACCTTTTACTCCCACTGTAGCTATAACTAAAAAGTGATCTGATATATCTGTAGCCCTCTATAAACATGTACATCCTGAAGTCTACTCAACAGTCTTTTATCTATCAATACATAGTCCAACAAACTACTGTCATTACGCCCTACATCATATCTTGTATACTTATTTATCCTCTTTTTCTTAAAATATGTATTACCTATAACTAAACCCCTTTCTATACAAAGTTCAATCAAAGGGCTCCCATTATCATTTACACCTGGCACCCCAAACTTACCTACTACACCCTCTCTGCATGTTTCTCCCACTTTAGCATTTAGGTCCCCTACCACAATTACTCTCTCATTTGGTTCAAAAGTTCCTATACATTCGCTTAACATCTCCCAAAATCTCTCTCTCCTCTACACTCCTCTCTTCTCCAGGTGCATATACGCTTATTATGACCCACTTTTCGCATCCGACCCTTATTTTAATCCACATAATCCTTGAATTTACACATTTATATTCCCTCTTTCCTTCCATAACTGATCCTTCAACATTATTGCTACCCCTTCCTTAGCTCTAACTCTCTCAGATACTCCTGACTTAATCCCATTTATTTCTCCCCACTGAAACTCGCCTACCCCTTCAGCTTTGTTTCGCTTAGGCCAGGACATCCAACTTCTTTTCATTCATAACATCGGCAATCATCTCTTTCTTATCATCCGCACTACATCCACGCACATTCAGACAACCCAATTTTATAAAGTTTTTCTTCTTCTCGTTTTTAGTAGATTTGTACAGGAGAAGGGGTTACTAGCCCATTGCTCCCGGCATCTTAGTCGCCTCATACGACACGCATGGCTTACGGAGGAAAGATTCTTTTCCACTTCCCCATGGACAATAGAGAAAATAAAAGGAACAAGAGCTATTAAGAAAAAGAAGAAAAACCTAGATGTGTGTATGTATATATATGCATGTGTATGCCAGTGTAGTGTGACCTAAAGTGTAAGTAGAAGTAGCTAGATATACCTGTTATCCAGCGTGTTTATGAGACAGAAAAAAGACACCAGCAATCCTACCATCATGTAAAACAGTTTCAGGTTTCTGTTTCACAGTCACCTGGCAGGACGGTAGTACCTCCCTGGGTGGTTGCTGTCTACCAACCTACTACATATGTGTGTGTGTGTGTGTGTGTACTCACCTAATTGTACTCACCTAATTGTGGTTGCAGGGGTCGAGACTCAGCTCCTGGCCCCGCCTCTTCGCTGTCTGCTACTGGGTCTCTGCTCTCCCTGCTCCATGAGCTTTATCATACCTTGTCTTAAAACTATGTATGGTTCCTGCCTCGTGTGTGTGTGTATGTGTGTGTGTGTGTGTGTGTGTCGTGCCGAATAAGTAAAACTGGTCAATTAGCAAGAACTCATTTAAAATTAAGTCCTTTCTAATGTTTTTTCTTACATTTAAAGATATATTTTTTTCCATTTATGTTAATATAAAAATTAATGATTTTGTACCAAAAGAACCTTAGGAGACTTACCTAACCTTATTATAACAAGCGCAATTTAATTTAGCCTAATCAAACTAAATATATTTTAGATAAGTTTACAATAATTTAATAATAAACAAACACAATGAAATATATTTTTTTCGTTAGATTCAGAATGATTTTTGCAAAATTATTGCATACACAAATTTTTGCCCTATTCGACAAGAAGTGCATTGCTATTTAAGCCATATATACTATATATATATATATATATACTATATATATATATATATACTATATATATATATATATACTATATATATATATATACTATATATATATATATACTATATATACTATATATATATATACTATATATATATATATATATATATATATATATATATATATATATATATACTATATATATATATATATATATATATATACTATATATATATATATATATACTATATATATATATATACTATATATATATATATATATATATATACTATATATATATATACTATATATATATATACTATATATATATATATATATATATATATATATATATATACTATATATATATATATACTATATATATATATATACTATATATATATATATACTATATATATATATATATATATATATATATATATATATATATATATATATATATATATATATATATATATATACTATATAGTATATATATATATATATATATATATATATTATATATATATTATATATATATATATATATATATATATTATATATATATTATATATATATTATATATATATATATATATTATATATATATATATATATATTATATATATATATATATATATATATATATATATATATATATATATATATATATATATATATATATATATATATATATATATATATATATATATATATATATATATATATATATATATATATATATATATATATATATATATATATATATATATATATATATATATATTTATTTTTTAAGGTACCACCTCTAGAACTTTATTGGGGACCCTCATCCTCAGAGAAGACGATAAACGTACCTCTGGGAAAACTCGAGGTTCTCCCCGGAGCTGTTTGAATATTTTCTTCTCCTACCACCCCCTATATACAATATGTGAATGCTTTATTAATAGACAGAATACATTGATGGAAAACACAAACATGAACATGAATACAATGGTACAATATATCCTCCAGCTCCTCCGAAGCCGGACGCGAGCCAAGTATGCAGCATGCGTTTTCGCTCTGGATGGCCACGCTGAGACGCTGGAACATGAACGTGGCTGCCCTTGGGTCCCTGGTGGTGTCGATGAGTCTGGAACCCAGTTCTTTAAGGAAACGTGTTGCATTTTTTTCCCCACACTCCCAAGGTCTCTGATCCCACTGGGACAAATTGATACTGTTGGCTTATGTCCCTGTACTTGCCGATCTTGTACTCCTCTCTGTGGTCAGCAGCTCCTCCCTGTCGCCCGACACTGTGATGGATGTAGGTGTCAGCCAGTGTCGACACACAGGTATAATCCCATGCTAAGAGCTTGCCATTCTTCCAAGGATAGATGGTGATCCCGTCGGGGCGGTTTGCTGGGTTGTGGGCGTTGTTGGCTGCTAGTGATCGAGGCTCTCTCTCGGCTAGGCATCCAGCTGTAGCAAGGGTTCTCTTTATGATGTCGTTGACCTCATTGTGTCTTGCATGCCAACCCTTGGTTTTAGAACAGTTAAGACCATGTAGACCATATTGGTCGGCTTGTGCATCGCTGCAAATACACGTATATTCCGTGTGAATAGGGGCAGCAAGGCGCAGAGCCACTGCAATACGAAGGGTCTTAGGGTCGAGGCGTGTTCCCAAGGCCGAAATGGGAACTGTTTGGAGGAAATCCCCAGAGTGATGTGCACTCACAGCTAGGAGACGGGCAGTCTCCCTGTCTGATGTTACGGCCCTAAGCATATTGGCAAGTATCTTTTCAGTGATGTGGGCCGTCCCAGCTTGACTGTTTGTAGGCCAGTTCTTCACTAGGTTTTGGTGTTGGAGCAGCAAGAGTCTCCCATTCAGTGATGGCACTGGTGTAGCTAGGGTCCTGTATTCCTGCTGAATCACTGAGGTTGTTTGGAAGAATTTGTTTTATTAGCTCATTTGATGCTATGGAAGAGGATAAGAAAGCTGGTAGGGCAATCTGGGAGGATTTGCGTACTCCCAGCCCCCCATGCCTGACTGGAAATGAGGCTTGCAACCACTGTCCATCTTCGAGGGAAAGATTCAAACACTCTCTAGCATGGTCTTGAGGAGAGAGTCATATTCCTTGAGTTTCGGGCTGCTGAAGGCTGGGAGCATCTCAGGAAGTAGGTAAGTTTTGGGATTGACAGGCACCTGGTGAGTAGGTAGAAGGCATCATGTGTATCGATGTCTTTCATCCTACCTTCCATCGTCCTGAGGTCTGAGATTTTTTTTCCAGGACCAGATCGATGGCATTGGGCCCAAGAGGAGTACTAAGGAGAGTGCTGTTGGCTGGATCAATGGCTCGTGCCGCTGGTAAAACATCCCTAATGTTCTGGATCATCTGTGGATTGGTGGAAACTATTTCACATTTGGTGGAGTTTAAAGATAGGCCCAGGCTCTCTACCATATCTTTAATTTTCCTGATGTCTCCTGGGAGAGATTGTGTAGTGCCAGCTAGGGTGCCATCATCCAAGAACCAGATATTGAGCTCACTGGACAACGCTTCTGTGACTTCCTTGATGACTAGACAGAATAGAAAGGGGGCGAGAGGGTCCCCCTGTTGCACACCCTCACAAGAGTCAATTTCATGGTCCCCAAACAAAAGTTTAGAAGCCACACTATAACACGATTCTATGAAGGGATAGAGGGAAGGAAAGTGCCTAGAAACTGCTTGGAGAGCAGCATCCCGTCTGACTGAGTTAAAAGCATTGGCAAAGTCCAATTTGATTAAGGCTTTTTCATTGGACATGTTGTTGATGTATACTCGTGCTGCATGGGCAGCTGCTTCACAGCCTTGTTGAACACCAAAACCGAGCTGAGTTGGTTTCAACATTGAGGCAGCATCTTGACTCACCATTCGTACTGCAGCCTTGGCAACTAGGCGCCGAAGGGTGTTGCCCACTGCAATGGGCCTGATTCCTCCATCCTTTTTCCGGAGGGCACAAAGTGAGGCACCAAAGAAAAGGGGTCTAATGGCCTCTGGGACACTACCAGCCAGGCACACATTGCAAAAATTTGGTGAGTTCAGACAGCAATCTCTCAGAAACCTCACCAAGACCTGGATTAAGCATTTGTTTTAAGTGTTGTGGCCTTAAACCGGTGAAACCTCCTGCTGAGCCCTGTGGAAATGACATAGCAGCTTTATACACATCTGCGTCCCGTAAGGTTAAATGTTCTTCACCTGCTGCAATGTCAAGGGGGTCAATGTTGGTACTGGGAGCCCTGGGTGGATGTTTGTCCTTCAGGGCTTGGGCTGTAATGACATCCTTAGGAGCGATGGTATCCTCACTGCTTATAAGCCTCAGTGCTCCGATAGTATTACCCTCTTCTATTTTTCTGCTAATTTGGGCCCTGATTTTTGAGGCGTCAGGTGTCCTGTTGTTGACATTTGCCTGGCGGGTGTTTAACGCCCTGGAGGGGAGACGGACAAGGTTGTCATCTCTAGGGAATGCATTTATTGCCCTGATAACAGATGTAGCTAGTGACTTGTCCCTCCTTGGTGGGACAGCCAAACAGGCATTGCCAAAAAGCAGTAGGTTGTGCCAGGATTCATTAGTATATATATATATATATATATATATATATATATATATATATATATATATATATATATATATATATATATATATATATATATATATATATATATATATTATTTTTTTTTTTTTTTTCAACAAGTCGGCCGTCTCCCACCGAGGCAGGGTGACCCAAAAGAAAGAAAATCCCCAAAAAGAAAATACTTTCATCATCATTCAACACTTTCACCACACTCATACATAATCACTGTCTTTGCAAAGGAGCTCAGATACGACAGCTGAGAATTGTCCCTCCCAGCTGCCAATATCCCAGACCCCTCCTTTAAAGTGCAGGCATTGTACTTCCCATTTCCAGGACTTAAGTCCAATTAAATCAATTAACTGGTTTCCCTGAATCCCTTCACAAAATGTTACCCTGCTCACACTCCAACAGATCGTCATGTCCCAAAACCATTCGTCTCCATTCACTCCTATCTAACACGCTCACACATGCTTGCTGGAAGTCCAAGCCCTCGCCCACAATACCTCTAACACGCTCACACATGCTTGCTGGAAGTCCAAGCCCTCGCCCACAATACCTCCATGGATAACGTTTTTTTGTCTCCACAGACACCTCAACACACCACTCACCTTTTTTTCTTCATCAATTCTATGGTTAACCTCATCCTTCATAAACCCATCCGCTGACACGTCAACTCCCAAATATCTGAAAACATTTACTTCTTCCATAATCCTCTCTCCAATGTGATATCCAATTTTTTTTTATTTAAATCGTGTGATACCCTCATCACCTTACTCTTATATATGTTCACTTTCAACTTTCTACCTTTACACACACTCCCAAACTCGTCCACTAACCTTTGCAACTTTTCTTTAGAATCTCCCATAAGCACAGTATCATCAGCAAAAAGTAACTGTGTCAACTCCCATTTTCCATTTAATTCTCCATAATTTAATCCCACCCCTCTCCCCAACACCCTAGCATTTACTTCTTTTACAACCCCATCTATAAATATATTAAACAACCATGGTGACATTACACATCCCTGTCTAAGACCTACTTTTTCCGGGAAGTAATCTCCTCTCTCCTACACACACTAACCTGAGCCTCACTATCTTCATAAAACCTTTACAGCCTTCAGTAACTTACTACCTATTCCATACACTTGCAACATTTGCCACATTGCTCCCCTATCCACTCTATCATATGCCTTTTCTAAATCCATAAATGCAATTAAAACTTCTCTACCTTTATCTAAATACTGTTCACATATATGCTTCACTGTAAACACTTGATCTACACATCCCCTACCCACTCTAAAGCCTCCTTGCTCATATGCAATCCTACTCTCTGTCTTAACTCTAATTCTTTCAATAATAACCCTGCCATATACTTTACCTGGTATACTTAGTAAACTTATTCCCCTATAATTTTTACACTCTTTTTTATCCCCCTTCCCTTTATATAAAGGAACTATACATGCTCTCTGCTAATCCCTAGGTACCTTCCCCTCTTTCATACATTTATTAAACAAAAATACCAACCACTGCAGCACTATATCCTCCCCTGCTTTTAACATATCTGTCATGATTCCGTCAATTTCAGCTGCTTTACCCCCTTTCATTCTAAGTAATGCCTCACGCACCTCCCCCACACTCACATCCTGCTCTTCTTCACTCCTAAACGATGTTGTACCTCCCTGGCCAGTACATGAAATTACCGCCTCCCTTTCTTCATTGACATTTAAAAGTTCCTCAAAATATTCCCGCCATCTACCCAATACCTCCAGCTCCCCATCTACTAACTCCCCTACTCTGTTTTTAACTGACAAATCCATTCGTTCCCTAGGCTTTCTTACCTTGTTTATCTCACTCCAAAAAATTTTCTTGTTTTCAGCAAAATTTCTTGACAGAGCCTCTCCCATTCTTTCATCCGCTCTTTTTTTGCACTCTCTCACCATTCTCTTCACCTTTCTTTTACTCTCCATATACTCTGCTCTTCTATTAACACTTCTGTTTTGTAAAAACCTCTCATAAGCTACCTTTTTCTCTTTTATTACACCCTTTACTTCTTCATACCACCACTCATCCTCTTTCCTCCTGCACCCACCCTCCTATAGCCACAATCTTCTGCCCCACATTCTAATACTGCATTTTTAAAACTATCCTAACTCTCTTCTACCCCCCCCACTACTCATACTTGCACTAGCCCACCTTTCTGCTAATAGTTGCTTATATCTCACCCTAACTTCCTCCTCCTTAGTTTATACACTTTTACCTCTCTCTTACTTCCTGTTGCCATTTTCTTTTGTCCCATCTACCTTTTACTCTAACTGTAGCTAAACCAAATAATGATCTGATATATCTGTTGCCCTCTATAAACATGTACATCCTGAAGCCTACCCATCAACCTTTTATCCACCAATACATAATCCAACAAACTACTTTCCTTACGTGCTATATCATACCTTGTATATTTATTTATCCTCTTTTTCATAAAATATGTATTACTTATTACCAAACCTCTTTCTACACATAGCTCAATTAATAGTTCCCCATTTACATTTACCCCTGGCACCCCAAATTTACCTACTACTCCCTCCACAACATTTTTACCCACTTTAGCATTTAGATCCCCAACCACAATTACTCTCTCACTTGGTTCAAAACTCCCACACACACTCACCAACATTTCCCAAAATCTCTCTCCTCTTACACTTCTCTCTTCTCCAGGTGCATAAACACTTACTATAACCCACTTTTCACATCCAACCTTTATTTTACTCCACATAATCCTTGAATTTATACATTTATATTCCTTCTTTACCTGCCATAACTGATTATTCAACATTATTGCCACTCCTTCTTTAGCTCTAACTCTATTTGAAACCCTGACCTAATCCCATTTATTTCTCCCCACTGAAACTCTCCTACCACCTTCAGCTTTGTCTCACTGAAAGCCAGGACATCCAGCTTCTTTTCATTCATAACATCTACAATCATATCTTTCTTATCATTCGCACAACATCCGCACATTCAAACATCCCACTTTGACGGTTTTCTTCTTTTCTTTTAGTAAGCTATACAGGAAAGGCACCAGCTCCATTTTCCCGGCATTTTAGTAGATTTTATAACATGTATGGCTTACGGAGGAAAGATTCTTATTCCACTTCCCCATGGAAGTATATATATATATATATATATATATATATATATATATATATATATATATATATATATATATATATATATATATATATATATATATATATATATATATATATATATATATATATATATATATATATATATATATATATATATATATATATATATAATATATATATATATATATATATATATATATATATATATATATACTATATATATATATATATATATATATATATATATATATATATATATATATATATATATATATATATATGTCATTAGATTAGGTAAAACTGGTTAATTAGCAAGAACTCCTTTAAAATTAAGTTTAAAGATATATATTTTTTCATTTATGTTAATGTAAAAATTTATAATTTTGTACCAAGAGAAACTTTGAAAATCTACCTAACCTTATTACAACAAGCGCAATTTAATTTAGCCTAACCCAACTAAATATATTTTAGATACGTTAACATTAATTTAATAATAAACAAACACAATGAAATATATTTTTTTCGTTATGTTCAGAATGATTTTGGCGAAATTATTGTATACACAAATTTTCACTTGTCTTATATGGCAAGAAGAGCGTTGCTATTTAAGCCAAAATCGCAAGTTTTACCTAATCGGCACGACAATATATATATATATATATATATATATATATATCCATGGGGAAGTGGAACAGAATTCTTCCTCCGTAAGCCATGGTGTCGTAAGAGGCGACTAAATGCTGGGAGCAAGGGGCTAGTAACCCTTCTCCTGTATATATTACTAAATGTTAAATGGGAAATTTCTTTTTTTTCATTTTGGGCCACCCTTCGGTGGGAAACGGCCGACGTGTTAAAAGAAAAAATATATATATATATATATATATATATATATATATATATATATATATATATATATACAACTCATGACCTAGCTCGTAACTCAATTTGCTAGTATATCAAATCAATTTTCCTCATTTAAATTAATTGAAATGCCATTAATCCGTTCCAGCGGAATTCCTGCCTCTGGAGGCTGGACAAAATACTTCAATATGATGCTAATATCAACTCTACGGCTTATTTATCTTTCACAATCATCTAATATGATATAATAAACAATATAATTAACACAGAAACGTGATATATACTCTAGAATGAATAAAATAGTCCATAATATGGCGAGTGGTGG
>WNWK01034434.1:12500-20453 GCA_009830355.1 Cherax destructor | reverse complement strand
GGAGTTTAAGACTCTTCTCAAAAACCACCTACTCACCCTAAACTAAATACTCATACTGTAAACTACTTTCAACAATGCTCAGTGTTATTTTCCTATAATATAATTTCAATATTTACTATTGATGTAACCATCCTACAAAACACTTTCACCTTGTCACAATGTAATATCCTCAGATTGTAATTTGAGTAAATTTATTAACTGTTATAAGCTAATGTTTAACTAAAACAAACTCAATTTCCCTAGTACAGTGGTACCTCGACTTACGATGGTCCCCAAACTCACCCTTTTATGTAAGTTTATTTTTTTAAATGCTTTTGTAAGTGTAATTTTGGGGGTCTAAAAGAACTAGTCTATTTTACATCATTCCTTATGGGAATAAATTCGTTTGGTAATGGCACTTGAACAGCATTCTGGAATGAAAAAATATCGTAAGTCGAGGTACCACTGTATTAAGTAGTCTATAAGCCATTAGATTTAGTCTGCCCATAATGCCATGGCATGATAGTGGCTCTCTCTGCACTTAAAGTTCATGATTGTAATTACAAAAATCTTGATGTAAACTTGCAATGAAATAAAAATATTATTATTATTATTATTATACTGTATTATAAAAATCTTCATAAGTATTCTAAGAAACAAGATCGCCAAACAAACAGATACCCATCAATTAAACAACCCAGGGCAACACGGGTTTAGAGCAGGTTACTCCTGCCTGTCACAGCTGAACCACTATGACAAGGTCCTGGATGCTATAGAGGATAAACATAATGCAGATGTAGTATACACAGACTTTGCGAAAGCCTCCGACAAGTGCGACCATGGTGTAATAGCACACAAAATGCGTGATAAAAGAATAACAGGAAAAGTTGGTAGATGGATCTATAACTTCCTAACAAATAGAAAGCAAAGAGTAATAGTAAACAGAGTAAAGTCTGAGGCAGCTATGGTGAAAACCTCTGTTTCACAAGGCACAGTACTCACCCCATCCTATTCCTCATCCTCATATCTGACATAGACAGAGATGTAAGCCATAGCTCCGTGTCTTCCTTTGCAGATGACACCCGATGCCATGACAGTGTCCTCCATTGAAGACACCGCAAGACTCAAGCGACATCAACCAAATCTTCAAATGGGCCACTCAAAACAATATGAAGTTCAATGAAGAGAAATTTCAACTACTCAGATATGGAAAACTTGAGGAAATTAAAACTGTATCAGGGTATACAACAAATTCTAACCATACAGTAGAGTGAAAAAGTAATGTAAAGGACCTGGGAGTGATAATGTCAGAGGATCTCACCTTCAAAGACCACAACAATGTATCTACCATATCTGCTAGAAAAATGATAGGATGGATAAGGAGAACCTTCGAAACTAGGAACGACAAGCCCATGATAATTCTCTTCAAATTGCTTGTTCTCTCGAGGCTGGAATACTGCTGTACACTAACTGCCCCCTTCAAGGCAGGTGAAATTGCTGACCCAGAGAGTATACAAAGAACTTTTATGACTCACAAAATCGTAATGACACGATTGCAAACAAGCCATACCACTTTCATGGCACACATAAGTACGATAAAGCACCTGAATTACTGGGAACGATTGAAGTCCCTTGATTTGTATTCCTTGGAATGCAGGCAAGAGAGAGAAGTGATAATATACACTTGGAAATCCTAGAGGGATTAGTACCAAACTTGCACACGAAAATCACTCGCTATGAAAGCAAGACTCAGCAGGAGATACAACATTTTCCCAGTGAAAAGCAAGGGTGCCACGAGTACACTGAGAGACAACACAGTAAGTGTCAAGGGCCCCAAGACTGTTCAACTGCCTCCCAGCATATATAAGAGGGATTGCCAATAGACCCCTAGTTGTCCTTCAAGAAGGCACTGGACATTCACCTAAAGTCAGTACCTGACCAACTGGGCTGTGGTTCGTATGTCAGTTTGCATGCAGCCTGCAGTAACAGCCTGTTGATCAGGCCTGGTCTCAGACCAGGCTGCAGGGGCATTGACTCCTGAAATCCCCTCCAGGTATACTCCAGGTAAAGGTGGAAACATTGGGCATGTTTCCTTACGACTGTTGTCCCTGTTCACCCATCAGTAAAATAGGTGCCTGGGTGTTAGTTGCCTGGTGTGGGTCGCATCCTGGGACAAAATTGACCTAATTTGCCCGAAATGCTATTCATAACATGGGGCTTTCTATAGTGTAGTATGTCATTGATGTCAACTAGGCCTGTATAGCTTGTACATGTACTTGTAGAAATAAAGATATTACATTACGTGTATTATTATTATTGTATACAATTTTTTATTGCCGTGAGTGTTGAGTGACCACATGGTCAAAGTGGATTGAAAATATCACAACCTCTACCAATGTTTACTTCACAGGAGAAAGCCGACTACGTGGACTGATGAAGTATGAATATCAGGCAGCATGCATGGAAAGTTCCGCAGATTACCAAAGAAACTTAAGGCCTCACCCCAGTCGAAAGCCATTCTTCAGGTTGGTAATGGTCAGTGTATTAGTGAATATGAATGAAATTATTTTATGATTTGAGATTTACTTTTTGTGTAGCCTGTTTGGGCTAGAAATCCATAATTGGGAAAGTATGCAAATCCCATATTGTAAAATATTAACCAATGTATTTATTACATAAAAGATGCATGCAGGTAATGAGAATCTTTTAAAATTATTCAGAAAGGTTTTAAATGTTAACAAATTTACATACAGTGGAACCCCGGTTAACGAAGACCCTGGAAATCGTGCAATTATGTAAGTATAATATTGTGTGCTTGTGGAAGTTTTATTTTTGGGGGTCTGAAATAGACTAACCTAAATGACATTTTTCTTAAGGAAGTAAATTCGTTGATAATGGCACTTGAGCAGGCTTCTGCAATGAATTTTTTCGTTAACCGGGGTTCCACTGTACAGTGGTACCTCGACTTACGATGGTCCCCAAACTCACCCTTTTATGTAAGTTTTTTTTTTTTAAATGCTTTTGTAAGTGTAATTTTGGGGGTCTAAAAGGACTAGTCTATTTTACAACATTTCTTAAGGAGATAAATTCGTTTGGTAATGGCACTTGAACAGCATTCTGGAATGAAAAATATCGTAAGTCGAGGTACCACTGTATTTTGTTATGGAAACAACAGGTGCTAGTTATTTTATATTTGATTGCTTTTATAAATTCATTGAAACTGGTTCTTGAGTCCTGAGGTGGAAAGTACAGTACCTGCACCCTGGAGGAGGAGCAAGGATGTTGCAGCTTAGATGGCCATCCAAACTGTGATGTCAGGGCACTTCTGGCAAGATGGCAATTTAGTGATTTTTTTTTTTTTTTTTTTTTTGGGGGGGGGGGTATTACCCTACTTCAGCGGGAAATGACCAGTGTTTTATAAAACAAAATTAAAATTTTACGCTGTGCCTGCACTATTTCCTTTGCATGGGTTAAGGTACAGGGGACTGGGGTTTTGATTTACAGGAGTTGCCTTTCTTGGATCTGGAAATGACTGATACATGTCTAGTTTAGCAGTACATATTTTATTTTACACCTAATTTCAAGAATGAAGTCTCCATGTTAAATAAGTAATAATTGTTTTTGTCTGTTCATATACAGCATCTCTGTCTGTTTATCTCTATCATTCTAAGCAGTTAGCTGGACTTGAGTTTTGGAGGTGGGAGATACAGTGCCTGTGCTCTGAAGGAGGGGTAAGGATGTAGCAGTTGGGAGGATTATCTGAACTATAATCCCAGCGCCTTCTGGCAAGATAGTGATTGAATGAGCGACCATAAAAGTATTCTTTTCCTTTGTTGGGTCACCCTACCAGGTACAGTGGGAGATGGTCGGAGTGTTACAAAAATCATCTCCTAAAATATAATACATACAGTATTTCGCTACAACAGGAGTGTGAAGAGTCTCTGAAGGATGCAAGCACCATCTTACTGCGTGAATCACCCATCCAGGATGAGTACCAATTGGGACTTCAAGCAGAAGCAGAGCTGGCTGATGTTACTGCCCTTATTTCTAAATTTCGCTGACATATACTAAAGGAGCACAGAGGGTAAGTTTTCAATATTGAGGTTAGAAAGAGCAGTACGTATAGGAAATGATGACAAAGTTATGAAACATGGTCAAGTGTCAACAGCAATGTTTTCTACAAAGCAGATGAGCCGCTTAAATAAATGTAGACATAAAAATGATGAACCAAGCAAGAGACAAAGCAAAACAGTACACATATTGTTAATATATAAGCAATAAAATGTGAAATATAACAGTAAACTCGATTTAATGGACTTTGGAAATACAATTGGCAATTGGCAGATAAGAGACCTTTAAAGACTTCAGGCAGGAGTTTCCATATTTTAGGGCATTTTATGCATGTTAGAGTTTTTATAAGGGTTGAGTCGGACTTGGGGATATCAGAGGTTATTATTTCTACATTGGGTAACACTGCTTCACTAGCATAAGTAAACAGTAAACCCAGGAGCTGTTGTTCTACTACCAGCTTCCCTACCAGCAAACAGGGTGTGGAACTTCCACAAAGATGCCTTATTTATTCCAATTTTATTACAATTTCCTTAGTCTTACAAGATGTCATTTCTCCTTGTCCAGTGCATGAAATCACTTCCTCTCTTTCTTCGTTAATGTGTAACAGCTCGTCAAAATATTCTCTCCATCTCCCCATTTGACATCTTCCCATTCTTGTTTAACTGCCAGTTCTATTTTGCTTCCTAGACTTTATCAACTTATTAATCTCACTTCAGAACTTTATCATACTCAGCAAAATTTCCCTATAAACCCTAACTCCTTCTCATCGGCACTGTCAGTGCTCTTTCAAGTGCTGAGGAGTGCAAATGGAAAGTCAGTGAGAGAATTGGTGAGGCTTTATCAACACATGTTAACTAGTGATATAAATACAGTGGAACCCGGTTAACGAAAAAAATTCATTGCAGAAGCCTGCTCAAGTGCTATTACGAACGAATTTACTTCCTTAAGAAAAATGTCATTTAGGTTAGTCTATTTCAGACCCCCAAAATACACTTCCACAAGCACTTACAATATTATACTTACATAATTGCACGATTTCCGGGGTGTTCATTAACCGGGGTTCCACTGTACAAAGCTATCATGTAGGATTTTTATTGTGAATGTGAGAGCTATTTCCAAATCAGGAAACATTTTCTGGAATATTTCACCTACAGCTTGATTTAAAGTATATGGCTGATGGATTACTGTGTTTTGAAAAACCTAGATAATTACAGGTTTCAGATATTTTTTCTGAAACAAGAAAGGGCCAGATTTTAGTTGTAGAGGTGGGAAGCACAATGCCTGCACTCTGGAGGGATGGAGAGGTTGCAATTCAGAGGGTCATTTAAATTGTGAAGTCTGTGGAATTCTGGTAAGATTGTCACTGAAAGAATGATAGTGAATGTTTCCTTTTCTGTGGGTCACCCTGTTTTTATGGAAAAAAAGCTGGTATGTTAGAAAAAAAGGGTTGCATTCCATTCTTAAGGATAGTTTTGTTAGTGAATGTTTGAAGATGAAGTGGATGCACTTAGCTTTATATTGCTCTAGGGAATGTCCAATTTGCACAATTTAATAATAATATTGAATGTTAGAGTTCTCAGGTTTAGAGCCAGCTGTTGTATTTCTTAATTTTGTAGCCACTCATCTTTGATAAAAGTGATTATTTTTTGAAGATGTAATCAGATGCCCTGATGTTGGAAAGTAAAAGAAACATATGTGCTAGTTTTGTATAGGCTGCAGGTTGTTCTGCTGGGCTTCTCTCCTGTCTAGAGAAGCAGTGTGATATTAACGATTTCGCATCAACTTCTTTATTTGTTTACTGATTGTGCTCATTTTTTGTGTACTATTAGAAGCTTATATAGACCTAGCTGTGACAAAGTTTCAATAAAATCGGCCAAAATGAACCACGCAAGATTTACTGAAAATTCCACTTAGGAGTGAGCGGGTCCGAAGTGGTACTTGGAAAAGTGGTTTTGACATTTTCTGTTGATAGAACACTTCTACGTCCATCGTGTAGCATGTACCAATTCTGTAATAAAGCTTATCTTCATTCTAAAAAAAAATACAGTTTATAGGTTTCTTGACATTTAGCAAAATATCGGACTTTTATCCCATACAAATCTGAAAATATTTGGGATACAGTGGACCCCCGAGTAACGTAAAAACTTCATTCCAGAAACCTGCTCAAGTGCCATTACCGAACGAATTTACTCCCTTAAGGAATAATGTCACGTAGGTTAGTCTATTTCAGACCCCTAAAAATACACTTCCACAAGCACTTACAATATTATACTTACATAATTGTATGATTTCCGGGGTGTTCGTTACTCGGGGGTCCACTGTACTTCGAAAAGGTACATGCTATCTTGTAAAGTAATCATTCTTCTATGTTTGTTGTGTAAATAACGTCAATTCTTTCATTAATAATGATTCCATTTGGCTAAATAGGTAAATAACTTACTTCCGAGATAATGGCCGAAACGCGCGGCAGTCCGAGTACTCGGGAAAAAAAAAAAAATCCAGAAAAATTTTTGTTTTTACACTGTTTTCATCATCTAGGAGTGTCTACTACAGTTTACCATCACTAGATCCGTTTTCTCTCATAATAGCGATGAGAGAATGGAAAAATAACCCTTATGGTCGGTGATGACCCTTCAACTTCCTGGCCATAGACCGTCAAATTATGCCACATAATATTTATTCTGGTGTGTTTTTCCTGTTTCTATGCTATTAATATGTCGCCTTATGTCATAATAGATCAATTGTAGTAAGTAAATAAACATTATTATTGATATTAGCATAAGAAAAGAACAATTTGTTGGCTGGTGTGTCTTGGCCACCACATCGTAATTTATGGCCTGTCAGCACTTCTTATCCGAGAAGGCCAGAGAAGGCTCCTGATTGGTTCTCAGGCCATATTAGCCCCGACCACTCTCCTATGATCTCAAATGGTGAATTTGTATTATATTAGAGAGAAAAATATTAGAAATTGAAAAAAAAAAAACGGAAAAAAATTTTTTTTGCCGCGCCAGCGCGTATGTTATGACAGTCTCCATCACCACACATGTTATAAATTACTATAACTCCTTGTAGAAACATCGTATAATGATGAGAATTATACGAGGGTGTTGCCAGAAAGATCAGCTATTTTTTGGTAAGAGAAACTCATTTTTCGTATTTTTTTTATTTTTTTTTTCTCAGCGCGCACACAATGCCAGGGGCCCCTTAATAGGCCCACTCAAACAAATTAACCATTTCATTGTCTCTTGCATTGAGGCCAGTGTCACTCATAGACCTGTCTTAGTGTCCTCAAATATGCAGTGAGTGGTAAATTTTGGCCTAGATGTGAGAGAATGGATGTGTACAGTGGGTATGTGTGTACAGTGGACCCCCGAGTTTCGTAAGGTTCTTATTTCGTAAACATCGTGTTTCGTAAGCTTTTTTCGATTTCGAGAATCGTAAAATGGCTCGTGTTTCGTCTGCCTGCTCCGCGCCTGCGCGGGACGCAGGACGCCGCCAGTGAAGCATTGTTTACCATTGAGAGAACATTACCTAGCACGCTCTTTCAAACATTCACACTACATTTGGCATTTTTTTTGGTGGTTTAGTGACTGTCACTGAAATAAGTCACCATGGGTCCAAAGAAGCTTCCTAGTGGCACCCCTGTGGTAAAGAAAGTGAGGAACACCATCGAACTGAAGAAGAGATTATAGAAAATATGAGATGGCGTCGTCTGAGTGATCTTGCCAGGATGTACACCAAAACCCCTTCTACTATCAGCTCTATCCTGGCAAAAAGAAATGAGATCAAGGAAGCTAATGTTGCAAAAGGGGTTGATATGTTAACGAAAAATAGATCGAAAACAGTGGATGAGGTTGAGAAGTTGTTGTTGGTGTGGATCCATGAAAAACAGAGAGCGGGTGA
>WNWK01034434.1:2500-7500 GCA_009830355.1 Cherax destructor | reverse complement strand
AGAATAAATTGGAGACAGCAGGAGTAGTGGCAAGGTAAAGATGATGTGGTCAGTCCCTCCCTCAGCTTAGAGAATACAGTGGTACCTCGAGTTACGATGGTCCCCAAAATCGCCCTTTTATGTAAGTTTATTTTTTTAAATGCTTTTGTAAGTATATTTTTGGGGGTGTAAAAGGACTAGTCTATTTTACATTATTCCTTATGGGGATAAATTTGTTTGGTAATGGCACTTGAACAGCATTCTCGAACGAAAAAATATCGTAACTCGAGGTACCACTGTAGTTAAGCTCCATAGTCTCCAATTTATTCTCCTCCATGTAGGTAAAAAAATTTCAACAATAAAGATACCCAACTATTGCACATGTTTTACCTATCAACTTATTAGTGATATGGAGATGATTTTGGTTGCTTTTAAATCAGAAGTGGCCTGAAATTGGCCAAACAGACTGGGGGGCTTCCCAGTCTGTTTTGTGGGTTTTTTCTAGGTTTCCTTCAAGTATTTGGATGGCCTAAATTATGACCAATCATTCTTGGTTATATTTTATTAGCCGAGAAATGGGGTTTAAATTAAAAACATTTTGTGTGATGAATACAAAATGAAGGGCAAGTGTTATATAGAAGAGGCCTGGGAGGTGATTAATAAACACAAGAAAGGTTGTTTAGTGACTGGAATGTCTACAGTGTTTATATTGGATTGTTTTTTATATTAAAATTTGTTGAATTTTTGTGTAAAATTGCCAAATTAATGACTTCTGGACACTATAGGGTAGTTCTGCTAGTTGTATGGGCAATTTCTTGTGTTCAGGTGATAGAAGGGAAGGCATACTAGCAAAAATAGTCAGGAATTGGGTCAGTTCGAGCAATGGAATTGTCTTAAAATAGGCCTAAAATTGTGCAGAATCACAATTCTGTAAAGTGTTCCCTGACCTCCAACCTCGTGCCTGCATAATTCTTTAAATTTTCCATCAGATTTTGCATTTTTAGTGTCATTACCTTTAGAAAAACATTCCCTATTATTTTTAAATTGTGACCCTGATGAAATTTAATTTTAGGAGTCTCAACATTGTAAAAGTTTAATTATTCATTACGAGGTGCTAAAGGTGAATTATATATGAAGGACATTTTAATGACAATATTTTCAAAAGTTTAAGGACATTTTATTTTTTAAGGACATTTTAAGGATTTCAAGGCTATCCTGTAAACATTGATAATAACATCCAATTGTTAAATAAATACAATCCGTTTAAAGTTCAGCTGGGTTCTCTCTCTCTCGCATTATTTTTATTACTGTATATTAAAAAAATAAGAGCTAATCCCCTGTGGGTCATACAGCTCTCCTACATGGTCTTCAGAATTAATAAAACCCATGCAGACAGCATCCTTAACAGTAAATTATAAAAAAATTGGTCATTAGGATGTTGACACTGATCTTCTGGATGAACAATGTTACCAGACATGTCTTCTAATGCCTCTCTTAATATACCAGTAATTGCATGCCCATTGTTGAGTAGTGCCTGAAATATCTGACCACGAGTGCAGTACACACCGACATTTTAAAAATCCCCATAAGAAAACATCAGGTATCAAAATTTGGAGATCTTAATGGCCATAGTTATTTATTAATGAGTTTTCTTTGAAACAGATACTGTTAACCAAGGGTTACATCACTTTCTGAAAAGACTGTACAGTGGTACCCCGAGTTTCGTACAGCTCCCAATTCAAACAATTATGTAAGTGTATTATTGTAAGTGCTTTTGTAAGTGTATTTTTGGGGGTCTGAAACGGACTAATCTAATTTACATTATTCCTTATGGGAACAAATTCGTTCAGTAACGGCACTCAAACAGCCTTCTGTAACGAATTTTGGCCAAAACTCTGGGTACCACTGTATTTTATATGTTATCAGATGGATAATTATCTCAAGACAGTCAAGTTTCATAATTAGTTTCACCTGTAATGCACGTAAGGAGTTTATCATCATCCCTTGACCTCAAAAGACCATTTTATTTAAAGCAGTTTTCTAAAATACTGATGCACAAAATTGTTTTAGAAGTTATTTTGCAAATTAAATACAGTGTACAGTATTTTATATTAACTGTTTGTATAACATGCTGGAAATATAATAAAAAATAAATTAATGTAATATGCTATTCAGCTTCTAACTTTAAATAAAACAGCCTAAAGATAAACCAAAATGGACTGACATTTTAGTAAAGATAAGCATGCTTTCGTATACAGTATCTTCTTAAAGATACAGTGATACCCTGGATTTTGTACAGCTCCCAACTCGAACAATTATGTAAGTGTATTTTTGTAAGTGCTTTTGTAAGTGTATTTTTGGGGGTCTGAAATGGACTAATCTAATTTACATTCGGCCTTATGGGAACAAATTCGTTCGGTAATGGCACTCAAACAGCCTTCTGGAACAAATTATTGACGAAATCCAGGGTACCACTGTACGTACGTATATGGATACTTCTTGTATATTATACTGCCTAATAGAAAGCTACATATACAGATATCACAAACAGGAGCAAATAATGTTGTTCCTAAGTACAGCACCAAACTCAAAGAGTATGCAATAGAACTTAATAATTTAATCTTAGAATCAGTAATCTTTTATTGAAGAAGACGTAAGTTTAAAATTATAACACTGAAAACTGTGCTGAGTTACTGTCATACACTTTCCAATGTACAAATATCCTAACTTGTAATTCCATTAAATTAACACACATTTCAACCTGTTCTCTGAATTTTCGAATTTATGACTCGGACTTTGGACTCATCCTAAAGTTTAAGGATTTAGTACATTAATATTTCTTAGTGATCTGTTAATTGCCTGATGTGCCATGTTTGTGCAGTAATTTTATTACCAACCCACACACAAAATGCCTAATTGCTAAAGGTGAAGAAACTGATGGTAAGTGTTGTACTGTACAGTGGACCCCCGAGTAACGAACACCCCAGAAATTGTACAATTATGTAAGTATAATATTGTAAGTGCTTTTGTAAGTGTATTTTTGGGGGTCTGAAATGGACTAACCTACTTGACATTATTTCTTAAGGGAGTAAATTTGTTTGGTAATGGCACTTGAGCAGGCTTCTGGAATGAATTTTGTTCGTTACTCGGGGGTCCACTGTACTATATTAAATGTAATATATTCTCAATTTTGATAAAATATAATTATTTATAAGGTTTCTAAATGCCCTCTCTGGTAGCTTGAATTGTAACTCTTAATGATGCATGTTGTAATGCTTAGGCGACTAATTATGATTTGTAACAATCCATGTTATATGTTCTCGTAACTGGATATATAACTCATAATAATCTAGGGTAAAATATTAATTAATTTGCATTACTACTTCTTTTTAATGTTTTTATTAAATGTTTAATACTATATTATTTGATGTCCCTTTATTGGTTTTATAATAAAAATGATAGAATTATAGAGAAAAGATAAGAGAGTATAAGAATTACAGTGGAACCTTGGTTTTCGTATGCCCTGGTTTTTGTAGGATTCGGTTTTCGATGACTCTTTTCATTGAAATTTTGTCCCAGTTTTCGTACATCCGCTCGGTTTTCGTAGGCAAATCTTAAAAAGATGCCAGAAACAGAGCTCTCTGGACAGATTTTTTGTGTGACAGGGGTCCAGTGACTCTCAAGCTGGTCCTAGTGCCAGTTAAAGACAAAGAAGGGAAGTAACCCCGGATAGGGCCTTGATACCCGAGGTCCTTATGGAGGGGGATTCCCCTTCCAAACAATAACCTCTCTTCCTCCCTCTCTCCTCCTCGCTGTCTTCCATATGCCAACAAGAGTCTTAACCCTTTCGGGGTCGGTGCCGTACTAGTACGCGTAAATTCTAGCGGCGTCAAATTAAGTGGGAAACGGCTGTGAGGCCTACATATGAAAGAATGGGTCTGTGTGGTCAGTGTGCGCAGTATAAAAAAAATCCTGCACCACACACTGCATAATGAGAAAAAAAAACTCCAACCGTTTTTTTCGTTTAAAACAGTGACTTTGCAGTCTATTTTCATATTGTATTTATTGATGTATTCTCGTTTTCTTGGTCTCATTTGATAGAATGGAAGATATATTACAGAAATAGAGATGATTTTGATTGGTTTGACAATGACAAGTACCTTGAAATTGAGCTCAAAGTAGTGAAAATGTTCGATTTTTGACGATGTTCAAGAGTAAACAAATCACACCATGCATCCAATACACATCAACTGGAGAGCCTAATATTCATGCACAAGTGCTCTGATATTATTTATACCATTTTTACAGGGATGCAGTTGTATACATAACAGTAAATCTTCTATTTTTTGTGAGAATAAAAATTCAAAATGGAAAGCAAAAGTAATGTAAGAGGGGCCTGGAGACGTGACTAATGAACAGAGAATGTTATTTTAGTGCCAGGAATGTCTGCCTTGTTTATTCTGGACCCTATTTTGAAATTGGCATTGTTTGAAATTTGTGTGAAATTGGCCAAATTGCCATTTTCTGACCACTATTTTGGGTAGTTGAAATTGGTAAATAGGCGGTTTCTTGTACTCAATTGATAGAAGAAATGGAGTTCTAGCGAAATAGCTATAATTTTAGTAGACTGAAACATTGGAATTTGCCGAAAATAGGGCTCAAAGTGGGCGAAATCGCCGATGCGTAAATGTCATTGATACCGCTAAATTCGCGAAAGCACAATTCCGTTAGTTTTCGATCAAATTTCATAATTTTGGTGGCGTTATGATCGGAAAAATTCTCTATCATTTCATAAGATTTTTTTTTTTTCCAAAAAAATTTTCGACCCTGAGAACATGTTTCCGAGAAGGATTGTCGACCCCCAAAGAATTAATAAAGGTAAAAGTGATGTTAAATGTTCATTTATCCATTTCATTAGTCATTTATATTTATTTCTCATTGTTTTCTGTATGTAAAACTATAGTTATTCTCTATAAAATGTATTTTTGTTAATATTTTTGAGTGTCTGGAATGGATTAATT
>WNWK01034433.1:0-20454 GCA_009830355.1 Cherax destructor | reverse complement strand
TCCATGGGGGGGAGCATGGACACTGGGATTGTCCCGCAGCTACTAAAAGAACAGACATACCCCCGCTCCACAAAGGGGCAGTAAAGCAATAGCAAGAACTACAGACCAATTGCGCTCGTCCCATATCATAAAAATCTTTGAAAGGGTTCAAAGAAGCAAGATCGCCACCCATCTTGATACCCATCAATTGCACAACCCAGGACAGCATGGGTTTAGAGCAGGCCGCTCCTGTCTGTCCCAACTACTGGACCACTACGACAAGGTCCGGGATGCTCTAGAAGATAAACAGAATGCAGATGTTATATAGCAGATTTTGCAAAAGCCTTTGACAAGTGTGACCATGGTGTAATAGCACACAAAATGCGTGATAAAGGAATAACAGGAAAAGTTGGTAGATGGATCTATAATTTCTAACATGCAGAACACAAAGAGTAGTAGTCAACAGAGTAAAGTCTGAGGCAGCTACTGTGAAAAGCTCTGTACCACAAGGCACAGTACTTGCTCCATCCTTTTCCCTCATCCTCTATCAGACATTGACAGGGATATAAGCCACAGTGCTGTGTCTTTGCAGATGACACCCGAATCTGTATGACAGTGTCCACCGTTGAAGATACTGAAAAGACTCCAAGCAGACATAAACCAAATCTTTAAATGGGCTGCAGAAAACAATATGAAGTTCAATGATGAGAAATTTCAATTACTCAGATAGGGAAAAACGTGAAGAAATTAAAATCTCATCGGAGTACAAAACTAATTCCAACCACAATAGAGCGAAAACCTAATGTCAAAGATCTGGGAGTGATCATGTCAGAGGATCTCACCTTCAGGACCATAACAAAGTAGCAATTGCATCTGCTCGAAAATGACAGGATGGATAATGAGAACCTTCAAAACCAGGGATGCCAAACCCATGTTGACACTTTACAGATTGCTTGTTCTATCTAGGCTGGAATATTGCTGCACACTAACTGCACCTTTCAAGGCGGGTGAAATTGCTGACCTTGAAAATGTGCAGAGAACCTTCACCGCACGCATAAGTGCGATAAAGCACCTCAACTACTGGGAACGCTGGATTCCTAAACCTTTCTCTCTAGAACGCAGGCGGGAGAGATCATTATTATATACACATGGAAAATTCTCGAGGGCTTAGTACCAAACTTGCACACAAAAATCACTCCCCACGAAAGCAAAGACTCGGGAGGCGATGTAACATCCCCCAATGAAGAGCAGGGGTGCCACTAGCACGTTGAGGGGGCAACACAATAAGTGTCAGGGCCCAAGATTGTTCAACTGCCTCCCAGCATACATCAGGGGATTACCAACAAACCCCTGGCTGTCTTCAAGCAGGCACTGGACAGGCACCTCAAGTCGGTACCTGATCAGCTGGGCTGTGGTTCGTACGTTGAACTGCATGCGGCCAGCAGTAACAGCCTGGTTGATCAGGCTCTGGTCCAACAGGAGGCCTGGTCACAGACCGGTCGCGGGGCGTTGACCCTGGAATTCTCTCCAGGTAGATTCCAGGTAGAGCAGCCTTCTGGAATGAATTATGACCGAAACTCGGGGTCCACTGTACATGTACGTATATATGCACTGGAATTTTTTTTCCGACATTCAGATTTCAAGTGAGTGATGTTGATCCAGTAATTAATGTCACATTCCTCCTCATTCATCACCCATTATGCTCTATACAGTGGCCCCTCGGTTAACGAATACCCCGGAAATCGTGCAATTATGTAAGTATAATTTTGTAAGTTTTTGTGGAAGTGTATTTTGGGGGTCTGAAATAGACTAACCTACGTGAAATTTTTCCTTAAGGGAGTAAATCGCTCGGTAATGGCACTTGAGCAGACTTCAGGAGTGAAGTTTCTAAACTCGGGGGTCCACTGTACATGTTGTTCCTTTTTTTCTGTTATGTACATTCTCTGCATCACAGCACAAACATCACAGGTTTAAATAATTTTTGAACACAGTCTTGTTATCATCACAGAAATTTGTAATTGGCTAAACTAATTAAGCACAATTTGTGTTTAAATATTTATACAGAAGTGTGCTGTATACCTCTATAACATGCATTGCCCTAAGAAAACTAAACAGATCACAGCTAAGAGACTAAACAATCCCTGGCTAATTTGTTTAATCAGATTTAATAATTTTATTATGAAGACATATAAAACTGTAAATGATCCAAAATTATAAAACTATTATGTTTCAAAATGTCATGTTCAAACGCTGTTCAAATTTCATAGCTTAAATACTCAACTATACTTATATTGTAAACTATTTACTATAATTCTTACCATATAGTTTTAAGTTAGTTTTAAGTCTGCCCACAATGCTCTGCATATTAGGGGCTTTTGGCATGTACACCTCATGTAATCTCATAACCCATTGTAATTCTTTGTATCATGTCCAAATAAACTTATTTTATTATTATTATTATTATTATTATTATTATTATTATATTGAAATAAACAGAATAGAGGAAATCAGCTCAAATATACAGTGGTACCCCGAGTTTCGACCATAATTCGTTCCAGAAGGCTGTTCGAGTGCCGTTACCCAACGAATTTGTTCCCATACGGAATAATGTAAATTAGATTAGTCCATTTCAGAACCCAAAATACACTTACTAAAGCACTTACAAAAATACATGTGCATAATTGTTTGAGTTGGGAGCTGTATGAAACTCGGGTACCACTACATTATTTAGGTATGAATACTGGTCAGAGAGCCCATTATAAGTCCGAGGTGTCAGTAAACGAGTATGTCGCTAAGTGAGGAGAGGCTGTACGTATATATAACATGTTGGCCGTCTCCCACAGAGGCAGGGTGACCCAAAATACAGAAACACTTTCACTATCATTCAACACTTTCACCATCATTCACTCATAATCATTGTCTTTGCAGAGGTTCCCAGATACGACAGTTTAGATATCACTCCAAACAATATACAGTGGACCCTCACTATTCGAACACTCCAAAACTCACCATTCCAGAATGCTGTTCAAGTGCTGTTAAACGAATTTATTCCATAAGGAATGATGTAAATTAGATTAGTCATTTCAGACCCTAAAATACACTTATAAAAGCACTTGCAATAATAAACTTACATAAAGGGTGAGTTTTGGAGTTCGAATATCGAGGGTCCACTGTATGTACATACAGTGGACCCCGGTGTTCGTCCTGCTCAAAACACTCCCTTTTATGTAAATGTATTTTTTAAATGCTTTTATAAGTGTAGTTTTGGGGTCTAAAACGACTAGTCTACTTTACATTATTTCTTAAGGGAATAAATTCGGTTGGTAATGGCACTTGAGCAGCATTCTGTTACGAAAATGGACGAACACCGGGGTCCACTGTATATGTATATTTTTTATTTATTTATTTATTCAATTGAAAAAAATATATTAATGTTTCAGTTATGGTGAAAGCTTTGATAGGAAACTAGAATACGGCATAGTGTTTCAACTGCATTTATGCTAGAAATAATACTTGGCAATTTTATTTTTTGGGTTGTCATTGCTTCAAATAACTTTATTTATTTGCATTAATTTTTAGTTAATTTTTTGTAGTGTGATTTCTGTCAAAAAGTATTTAGTTACGAGATGGTATCTTATATTGTACCAATAAATGTGAGAAAAGACTTGTAATATGGTAGAAGATTTATTGATGAGATGTTTTGTTCAGGGGTTGCACCACAATATATTAAATATCCCAGTTTGATATATGTGTCATTTTTCACATAAAAATATTGTCTTTTCAGATGATACAGTCATTGGAGCGGAAGTTTACCTTATTCTCTAGTCTAATAGGAGAAATGTCTGAGCTTGTGGCTAATTTTTATAGTCAGCACAGAGAAAGGGAACTGGAAGATGTAACGCATTATGCAGATGAACACAAGTATCACCCCTGTTGCCTCATCCCTGACAATTACCTTGAGCAAGTATCTTGTTTTTGTTGTGTATTTTTATTTCTTAGTGGAAAACAGAGTTTGAAAGTTTTATAACCCAGTCACTACAAGAGGCTTAATTAAAACCCAGGTTACACATACACTGTAATGCGGGAAACTTTTTTTTTTTTTTTTTTTTTTTTTTTTTTTTTTTTTTTTTTTTTTTTTTTTTTTTTTTTTTTTTTTTTTTTTTTTTTTTTTTTTTTTTTTTTTTTTTTTTTTTTTTTTTTTTTTTTTTTTTTTTTTTTTTTTTTTTTTTTTTTTTTTTTTTTTTTTTTTTTTTTTTTTTTTTTTTTTTTTTTTTTTTTTTTTTTTTTTTTTTTTTTTTTTTTTTTTTTTTTTTTTTTTTTTTTTTTTTTTTTTTTTTTTTTTTTTTTTTTTTTTTTTTTTTTTTTTTTTTTTTTTTTTTTTTTTTTTTTTTTTTTTTTTTTTTTTTTTTTTTTTTTTTTTTTTTTTTTTTTTTTTTTTTTTTTTTTTTTTTTTTTTTTTTTTTTTTTTTTTTTTTTTTTTTTTTTTTTTTTTTTTTTTTTTTTTTTTTTTTTTTAAAAAAAAAAAAAAAAAAAAAAAAAAAAAAAAAAAAAAAAAAAAAAAAAAAAAAAAAAAAAAAAAAAAAAAAAAAAAAAAAAAAAAAAAAAAAAAAAAAAAAAAAAAAAAAAAAAAAAAAAAAAAAAAAAAAAAAAAAAAAAAAAAAAAAAAAAAAAAAAAAAAAAAAAAAAAAAAAAAAAAAAAAAAAAAAAAAAAAAAAAAAAAAAAAAAAAAAAAAAAAAAAAAAAAAAAAAAAAAAAAAAAAAAAAAAAAAAAAAAAAAAAAAAAAAAAAAAAAAAAAAAAAAAAAAAAAAAAAAAAAAAAAAAAAAAAAAAAAAAAAAAAAAAAAAAAAAAAAAAAAAAAAAAAAAAAAAAAAAAAAAAAAAAAAAAAAAAAAAAAAAAAAAAAAAAAAAAGCTGTCACTATCTCAGACCCCCCTTTTTAAAGTGCAGGCATTGTACTTCCCATTTCCAGGACTCAAGTCCAACTAAATCATTTAACTGGTTTCCTGAATCCCTTCACAAAATGTTACCTGCTCACACTCCAACAGATCGTCATGTCCCAAAACTATTGTCTCCATTCACTCCTATCTAACACGCACACATGCTTGCTGGAAGTCCAACCCTCGCCCACAAAACCTCCTCTTTACCTTTCCAACCTTTCTAGGACGACTCCTACCCCGCCTTCCTTCCTCTACAGATTTATACGCTCTCCAAGTCATTCTACTTTGATCCATTCTCTCTAAATGACCAAACCACCAACAACCCTCTTCAGCCCTCTGACAAATACTTTAGTAACTCACACCTTCCTAATTTCCACATTCAATTTTCTGCATAATATTTACACCACACATTGCCCTTAGACAGGACATCTCCACTGCCTCCAGCCTCCTCCTCGCTGCAGCATTTGCAACCCATGCTTCACACCCATATAAGAGTGTTGGTACCACTATACTTTCGACATTCCCTTCTTTGCCTCCATGGATAACGTTTTTGTCTCCACAGATACCTCAATGCACCACTCACCTTTTTCCTTCATCAATTCTATGGTTAACCTCATCCTTCATAAACCCATCCGCTGACACGTCAACTCCCAAATATCTGAAAACATTTACTTCTTCCATAATCCTCTCTCCAATGTGATATCCAATTTTTCTTTATTTAAATCGTTTGATACCCTCATCACCTTACTCTTATCTATGTTCACTTTTAACTTTCTACCTTTACACACTCTCCCAAACTCGTCCACTAACCTTGCAACTTTTCTTAGAATCTCCCATAAGCACAGTATCATCAGCAAAAAGTAACTGTGTCAACTCCCTTTTTGCATTTAATTCTCCATAATTTAATCCCACCCCTCTCCCCAACACCCTAGCATTTACTTCTTTTACAACCCCATCTATAAATATATTAAACAACCATGGTGACATTACACATCCCTGTCTAAGACCTACTTTTACCGGGAAGTAATCTCCTCTCTCCTACACACCCTAACCTGAGCCTCACTATCCTCATAAAAACTCTTTACAGCCTTCAGTAACTTACTACCTATTCCATACACTTGCAACATTTGCCACATTGCTCCCCTATCCACTCTATCATATGCCTTTTCTAAATCCATAAATGCAATAAAACTTCCTACCTTTATCTAAATACTGTTCACATATATGCTTCACTGTAAACACTTGATCTACACATCCCCTACCCACTCTAAAGCCTCCTTGCTCATCTGCAATCCTACTCTCTGTCTTACCTCTAATTCTTTCAATAATAACCCTGCCATACACTTTACCTGGTATACTCAGTAAACTTATTCCCTATAATTTTTACACTCTCTTTATCCCCTTCCCTTTATATAAAGGAACTATACATGCTCCTGCCAATCCCTAGGTACCTTCCCTCTTTCATACATTTATTAAACAAAAATACCAACCACTCCAGCACTATATCCCCCTGCTTTTAACATTTCTGTCATGATTCCGTCAATTCCAGCTGCTTTACCCTTCATTCTACGTAATGCCTCACGCACCTCCCCCACACTCACATCCTGCTCTTCTTCACTCCTAAACGATGTTGTACCTCCCTGGCCAGTACATGAAATTATCGCCTCCCTTTTTCATCGACATTTAAAAGTTCCTCAAAATATTCCCTGCCATCTACCCAATACCTCCAGCTCCCCATCTACTAACTCCCCTACTCTGTTTTTAACTGACAAATCCATTCGTTCCCTAGGCTTTCTTACCTTGTTTATCTCACTCCAAAATTTTTCTTGTTTTCAGCAAAATTTCTTGACAGAGCCTCTCCCATTCTTTCATCCGCTCTTCTTTTGCACTCTCTCACCACTCTCTTCACCTTTCTTTTACTCTCCATATACTCTGCTCTTCTATTAACACTTCTGTTTTGTAAAACCTCTCATAAGCTACCTTTTTCTCTTTTATCACACCCTTTACTTCTTCATTCCACCACTCACTCCTCTTTCCTCCTGCACCCACCCTCCTATAGCCACAAACTTCTGCCCCACATTCTAATACTGCATTTTTAAAACTATCCCAACTCTCTTCAACCCCCACTACTCCTACTTGCACTAGCCCACCTTTCTGCCAATAGTTGCTTATATCTCACCCTAACTTCCTCCTCCCTTAGTTTATACACTTTACCTCTCTTACTTGCTGTTGCCATTTTCTTTTTGTCCCATCTACCTTTTACTCTAACTGTAGCTACAACCAAATAATGATCTGATATATCCGTTGCCCTCTATAAACATGTACATCCTGAAGCCTACTCATCAACCTTTTATCCACCAATACATAATCCAACAAACTACTTTCCTTACGTGCTATATCATACCTTGTATATTTATTTATCCTCTTTTTCATAAAATATGTATTACTTATTACCAAACCTCTTTCTACACATAGCTCAATTAATGGTCCCATTTACATTTACCCCTGGCACCCCAAATTTACCTACTACTCCATCCACAACATTTTTACCCACTTTAGCATTAAGATCCCCAACCACAATTACTCTCTCACTTGGTTCAAAACTCCCCACACACTCACTCAACATTTCCCAAAATCTCTCTCTCCTCACATCTCTCTCTTCTCCAGGTGCATAAACACTTACTATAACCCACTTTTCACATCCAACCTTTATTTTACTCCACATAATCCTTGAATTTATACATTTATATTCCTTCTTACCTGCCATAACTGATTATTCAACATTATTGCCACTCTCTTTAGCTCTAACTCTATTTGAAACCCCTGATCTAATCCCATTTATTTCTCCCCACTGAAACTCTCCTACCCCTTCAGCTTTGTCTCACTTAAAGCCAGGACATCCAGCTTCTTTTCATTCATAACATCTACAATCATCTCTTTCTTATCATTCGCACAACATCCACGCACATTCAAACATCCCACTTTGACGATTTTCTTCTTCTTCTTTTAGTAAGCTATACAGGAAAAGGGGTTACTAGCCCATTGTTCCCGGCATTTTAGTTGACTTTTACAACACGCATGGCTTACGGAGGAAAGATTCTTATTCCACTTCCCATGGATATGAAAGGAAAAGCAATAAGAACAAGAACTATTAAGATAAAATCAAAGAAAACTCAGATGAGTGTGTATACAATAAACGTGTACATGTTTGCGTAGTGTGACCTAAGTGTAAGTAGAAGTAGCAAGACGTACCTGAAATCTTGCATGTTTATGAGACAGAAAAAGACACCAGCAATCCTACCATCATGTAAAACAGTTTCAGGTTTCTGTTTCACAGTCACCTGGCAGGATGGTAGTACCTCCCTGGTGGTTGCTGTCTACCAACCTACTACTATATATATATATATATATATATATATATATATATATATATGTATATATATGTATACGTGTATATATATATATATATATATATATATATATATATATATATATATATATATATATATATATATCAGTGGTACCCGGTTTACGATGGTCCCCAAACTCACCCTTTTATGTAAGTTTATTTTTTAAATGCTTTTGTAAGTGTAATTTTGGGGGTCTAAAAGGACTAGTCTATTTTACAACTTTTCTTAAGGAGATAAATTCGTTTGGTAATGGCACTTGAACAGCATTCTGGAATGAAAAAATATCGTAAACCGGGGTACCACTGTATATATATATATATATATATATATATATATATATATTATATATATATATATATTATATATATATATATATTATATATATATATATATATTATATATATATATATATATATTATATATATATATTATATATATATATATATATATTATATATATATATATATATTATATATATATATATATTATATATATATATATATATTATATATATATATATATATTATATATATATATATATATTATATATATATATATATATATATATATATATATATTATATATATATATATATATATATATATATATATATATATACACATACATACATACATACATACACACACACATACACACACATACACACATTTACTTACCTTTATTGAAGAGTTACAGGCATCTGGAAGCTAGGGTAATGAGGCAATGAGTAATGAAGGTCCTCTTGGTCATTTTCTTCCAAAACAGGCCTGTTTCATCACAATTAACCCTTTCGGGTTCGGTGCGTTACTAGTATGTTTTACGAGCAGGGGTTGGTGCCGTACTAGTACGCGTAAATTCTAGCGGCTTCAAATTAAGCGGGAAACAGCTGGTAGGCCTAGGGATGAGAGAATGGGTCTGCGTGGTCAGTGTGCGAAGTAGGAAAAAAATCGGGCACCCAGTGGTGCATTGTGGGAACACCATTTCAGTACACCTTCTCCACCATGCCTCGCAGCAAGAAACACCTTACTCCTCGGCGAATTGGGACACTTTTATTCATCAGTGACAGTTCTAACAGTGATGGGGGTGTTAGTGAAGGTGACTTTCAAGGTTTTGAGGCGGTTGTGACCGAAAATAGTGACCATAATACCGGTATAAGTGAGGAAAACCCAGACGACCCACAGCCATCCACCTCTGGTGCTGTGGCGTCTTGTTCACGGCCAGTTGTACCAGAACGAAGGCGGAAACTCCTATTTTCTAATGTCCCAGACTCAGATGGGAGCAATGGTGATGATACTGATAGTGAATATAAACTCCAAGCCCTTCGAAATAGTTCCAGTAGCGCGAGTGAAGAGGAATTGAAATGCGGCATATACCACCCCAGCCCCTCCCTGGGGTCGACAGAGCACCAGACGATGCCATATTGTCTATTCCCTCAGGTAGAGACTTGGAGTGGATACAAAAAAAATATGGGAATATAGAGATCAAATAAAAAGGGAACATTACTAGAATATGGGAGAATAGACGGTAGCGGTCTATTCTCTTGGGAGTATGCTGCCACCACCTGCTCTTTTAATAGTGGAAGGGATAAAAGAAACGATAGTCATAGGAGAAGGGAGGAAAACATGGAGTTTGGGTTAGAGCAGGAGAAAACCCAGTGATAAATAGTACAGGATAGTTATAATAAGATAGGGGTCCTGATTAGTACTGGCTCTTAGGGTAGCATGGCCTGAAAATGCGAGCAGTAGGCACCCTATCAGAGGCTTGACTCTCCACAGAAAAGAAATAATAACATCAATAGGTTCTTATATTTAGTCTCTGACACATGGACCTTATATACATGGCTCAAAGGGGGGAAGTAAAACATACCCAGGTAAGACCACTTACAATTTAATAAACACATTACAAGGGTATCAGAAATTGTTGGCACAAAAAAAACAATTGTAATAGCAAATACTTAATTCTTATAGCAAGCCTGGCTTACTGATGTTAACACTCCCTCCCCACATAGCTTTTTCCATACTGAGATTTACATTTCCTTAATACATTCCTGCCTTAGGATGCTCCTGAGACCTTCCAAATCCCAGATTACAAGCCTGGTCTGATCCTCCAGGACTATAGTGTTCAAGGTGTTTCTAGCACTCTCCTCTCCTCAGTATCTCTGGTGGATCTCTCCTACTTTGGAGGCATATCTTTGGGGGGTGCCTGGTTGCTAACCCCAAGCCTGCTCCTACTCTTGAGGCATCTCTTTGGGGGGTGCCTGGTTGCTGCTAAGACCTAAAAATCATTTTCAGGTTTAGTCACAAAATACACAAACAAGAACCTCTACAAACAAAACAAGATCTTGAAAAAAAAATATAAGAATGGAATATAATTAACAAATTATGAAAACAATAAAAAATGGCATATCAAAAACAATTCAAGATTTTACATAAAAATAAAACAGCTGAAATACAGTAAACAAACAGTATAACTTAACACAATTATAATACACAAAAAAAAGAATGAACATATATATTATGCACAGAACAAACATGAAACATAGACTAGTATGAATAAGACAGAGAAAAATAAAATAGTGGTACAAGGTAGCAAAGACACAGGTAAGCTAGATTAAGTCAAGTTACATGTGACAGATAAATTACAGGAAATAAGCATAGTTAAACATAAGTAGTAGATATTTAATAAAAGAGTATTAGCATAAAAGATAGGTTAGGAATAAGATATAGGTTAGAAATAATAAGTATTGGGGTAGATCACATGGTCAAAAATACTAGTCATTACACCTTAAATTATCATTATTCTTACAATTTACTCTAATCATACCATATACAGGTATCATTTAACTATCATAATAAGGCAAGTTACAAGGTATACACAGTTAATAGGCCTTTTCTTAGAGTGATACAAGATATGCCGGCTGGAGGCTTGTTCCTCCAATGGCTATAACACAAAAAGACTGCATTGTAACAATATTTGATCTTCTCTACTTATCTCTCTCAACACAGATTATGAACTCACTTGTTAGCAGCAGTATAATCAATATGAGAGGTTGAAAAAGGCTTCTTAAGCTGACAAAGGTGTGAGAGTGGATAGGGGAACTCTTCCGCGTGTTCCCTCCCTTGTTTTGAATCGAATCCCTCTCATGTACACAAACTCTTTAAAAATTTCTACACAAGACGGTCAACTTGCCTCTATAAACCTTATTTCTACTCACAATAATTATTACAATGAATACTAATACTAGAAAAACAATCAGACACAAAGAAAATTAATGTTATACACTATATTACAGATTAACAAAAATTCTAGAGAAAACATATTGGAACATACAATAACAGAGCAACAGAATGCGAAGATAATCACAGTTCAAATACATTTCTTGAGTTAATTAACAGCATTTATTTCTTTCCCCTGAGTTACAGAACTATGCACATGGTAAATAGATAAGGATATAGACGAGAAATATAAGTGAGGACAGTCATGAAATTTTCACAACTAATATTTATCACACCTTACATAAATAATGCTTGAGGGGCTGATTTGCTTCATTACAGAATATTCACCAGTGAAGCGTCAGTATATACGATGGTATATGCGCTCTGGTAGTGTGCCATATGCTCTTCCAAGGGTTAGGAGTACATCTCGGAGTACATCCCGTGGGCGTACAACAGGAAGTGATAGTGAAAATGATGATGATAGCGTTGCAATTGGTATGAGAAATGTGCATGCAACTGTAAGTAAGTTTATTCAGGTATACACAGATACAGTTACGAAGATTATCATACATGGCAGCATATGTGTAGAGAACCTAGGATAACCCAAAAGTCAGAGTGACAGTATTTCCATTGACTGACTTGGGTTATCCTAGGTTCTCACACATATGCTGCTATGTATGATAATGTATGTAACTGTACTCACTAATTGTGGTTGAAGGGTCGAGACTCAGCTCCTGGCCCCGTGTATCTGAATAAACTTAGTTTACAGGAAGGAAAAACAACAAATTCCCTTTTCCTCAAAGCATGAAGATTCTTAGGCAGTAAATAACTTGGTAGTGGTGGTGGTGGTGCGGCGCACGAGGCACCCGCAGTGGACCATGCTGGCACCCACGCCGCTGACTCAGCTCAGTTACAACAAAGGTAACCCTCACCCACCCACCAACCCCCACAACCACAACCTCCACTTCCACAACCCCCACAACCACAACCTTCACTTCCACAACCCCCACAACCACCTGTAAATATCCAGTACCCACCAGCAGACCGCACCTGGGATTGGCAGGAAGCTGACAATTTTATTCCCAATCCCCATCAGTTTGATGAGTCACAGTGGATTACGCCCATCTTGTCCACTTGGGAACAATGCCACTGAACTGGAATGTTTCCAGTTATTCTTTGACGAACCCCTGATAGACATTATTATCAGGGAAAGCAACAGATACTTCGATTACACCATGGCAAACACGATTCTTTCACCAAAATCACGTCTACACCAGTGGAAGGAGACAACTTTGGCAGAGATGTATCTTTTCTTTGCCACAATAATGCTTATGCCGCATGTTTATAAACACAGTATCAAATCATATTGGTCAACAGACAGATTGATTGCAACACTAGCTTTCAGTGATATTATACCAGTGAATCGATTTGTGCTACTTCTACGCATGTTGCATTTTTCGGACAAAACCAGGCCTGACAGATCCGACAGGTTATATAAGATTAGGAATGTGTTTCTGTATCTGAAAGAGAAGTTCAATATGTATTTTTATCCCTTCAGGAAGCTTGTTATTGACGAGTCACTGATTCTGTTCAAAGGTAGACTGTCATTCAAGCAGTATATACCAAGCAAGAGGAAACGCTTTGGTATAAAGTTGTTTGTGCTTTGTGATTGCTACAGTGGTCTTGTATAAGCTGGCAAGCAAAATCCCAAGTTCAAATACTCCACCTAACGACTATCTCACTGGCACCTATCCGAACACACTATTCCTAGCCCCAACCAACCCAATAGAAGTTTCACTTATAATCAACACATTAAAAAACAAAGCAGGTGACCTAAATAACTTACCACTTTATATATACAAAAAAGCCTCTCAAGTTCTCTCACCAATTATTGCAACACTCTTTAACAAATCCATTGAATCCTCTACCTTCCCATCAATACTCAAAATAGCGAGGGTCACCTTAATACATAAGGGAGGAGATCAAGCAGACCTGAATAACTACAGGCCGATATCTAACTTACCCCTTCTCTCCAAAATCTTTGAAAAATTAATTCATAGACAAATATATTCCTACCTCACCTCCAACAACGTACTCAACCACTGTCAATTTGGATTCAGGACTAATAAAAATACAAATGATGCCATTATACACATGTTAGAAATAATTTACACCGCCCTTGAGAAAAAAGAAATCCCAGTAAGAATCTTCATTGATTTACGTAAAGCTTTTGATACAGTTGACCATGATCTGTTACACTTAAAAAATTATCGCACTATGGTATAAGAGGACACTCCCTAAACTACCTAAAATCATACCTTAGCAACAGAAACCAATATGTGTACACAAATGGAGCTAACTCCACCGCGCAAACTATTACCGTAGGTGTCCCACAGGGAAGTGTTCTTGGCCCACTACTCTTTCTCATTTACATTAACCACCTACCAAATGCATCTCAACTACTCAAACCCATACTTTTTGCAGATGACACTACATACGTTATCTCTCACCCAAGCCTAGACACACTAGCCAACACTGCAAATACTGAATTGCAGAAAATATCAACCTGGATGATGACCAACAAACTTACTCTCAATATTGATAAAACCTATTTTATCCAGTTTGGGAACAGAGCTACAAACGCACCACTTAACATAATGATAAACGGGTCCCCTATCACAAAACTCACAGAGGGAAAATTCTTAGGAACCCATCTTGACAGTGGCCTCAAATTTCAGACACATATACAACAAATCTCCAAGAAAGTCTCAAAGACCGTGGGAATACTATCCAAGATACGGTACTATGTTCCACAACCAGCTCTCCTTACCCTATATCACTCACTCATTTACCCCTACCTCACCTATGGAATCTGCACCTGGGGCTCTACATCAATAACTCATCTTAGACCACTAATAACACAACAAAAGGCAGCAGTTAGAATGATGATAAATTCTCACTCCAGGCAACATACTCCACCAATATTCAAAAACCTAAACTTACTCACCATACAAGACATCCATACTTTTTACTGTGCCTATTACATACATAGAACACTCTATGCAAATATTAACCCACCACTCAAACTTCTCCTTACCAATTTTAACAGGACACATGACCATAACACTAGACACAGATCACTCCTTGATATTCCCCGTGTCCATCTAACACTATGTAAAAACTCAATGCATATAAAAGGCACAAAAATTTGGAATTCATTACCTGTCATTGCCAAAGAAACCCTACCTGTACCCCAATTCAAAACGATGCTAAAAAACCACCTTCTCACCCAAAGCTAATTGCTCAATATCAAACATTCCCAGCAAAGTAGAATAATCACTTAACGTAAAAACCTGACTAATCAATTGAATGTAAAACCTGTTATGAATATTACATACTTAGCTAATTATTTCCACAACACTTACATTATAATGACCACGTAAACTAACTGCAATGCAATTAATTGTTTTAAATTGTTATCTCACTCAATTAGTTGCATTGCTACAATAAATTGCTACAATTAATTGATATGTTCAACTTATATTCAAACTTTATAACTTAAATATGCAACTTTACTAATTTTATAAATTATCAACCATAACTTTTTATTATTTTATTATTATTATTGCTTTAATTTGTTTAATCTGATTTAATTAATTTTATAATGAAGACAAAAGTACAAAACTATGTTTAAAAAATGTCATGTCTAAACTATGTTCAAATTTCATAGCTTAAATACTCACCTATACTCATTGTAAACTATCTACAAAAATTCTTACAATTTAGTTTTAAGTTAATTTTAAGTCTGCCCAAAATGCCCTGCATATTAGGGGCTTTAGGCATGTACACCTCATGTAATCTCAATAACCAAATGTAATTCTTTGTATCATGTCCAAATAAACTATTATTATTACTATTATTCTTATATAAACTTAGGTATTATATATTCTCCATGTTCATCTCTTGTGCATGTATTGTTGATACATTATAATATAATAATAATATTTTTATTTCGATGCATGTTACAAGTGTACACTGTTATTGGTAGTTACAATTATAAAACTGTAATGCAAGGGGAGCCACTGGCATGCCATGGCAGACTTCAGGAGTGAAGTTTTTACGAAACTCGGGGGTCCACTGTATATGTTTGGACCGTTTACGGGTTAAGTAGTAGTATTCTTCTTCTTCTTTCAACACGTCAGCCGTTTCCCACCGAGGCACGGTGGCCCAAAAGGAAAAACGAAAGTTTCTCCTTTTACATTTAGTAATTTATTCAGGAGAAGGGGTTACTAGCCCCTTGCTCCAGGCATTTTAGGCGCCTCTTACGACACGCATGGCTTACGGAGGAAGAATTCTGTTCCACTTCCCCATGGAGATAAGAGGAAATAAGAACAAGAACTAGTAAGAAAATAGAAGAAAACCCAGAGGGGTGTGTATATATATGCTTGTACATGAATGTGTAGTGTGACCTTAGTGTAAGTAGAAGTAGCAAGATGTACCTGAAATCTTGCATGTTTATGAGACAGAAAAAAGACACCAGCAATCCTACCATCATGTAAAACAATTACAGGCTTTCGTTTTACACTCACTTGGCAGGACGGTAGTACCTCCCTGGGCGGTTGCTGTCTACCAACCTACTACCTAGGAAGTAGTAGTATTATAAAAGAATATTTTGTTATTAGGTGATAGTTGTGTCATTATAAAAGGTATTTATTTATTTAGCATTATCATTGAAAATTCCTACATTTGCAAGTGCATTCCAGATCTCTTTCCTATCACCTACAAAGCAATGAAACACAATAGGCCAAAATGAGTTACAACATGAATTTTACCATCTTATTCCCATTGTAACAATTCGTTTAAAGTAAATCGAGCAAATTGACAAATAAATTTATATCTCTATCTATAAATAATGTTCATAACTTACTTCATGCTAACATTCTTTAGTAACCCCTGGGGAACATCAAAGCAACATAACTAATAAGCTGGTCTGAGTATAACATAGCTGTGCCACCTTCTTGTTGGTCTTGCCTACAATTGTGTATGGCTGTGTAACCAGGAATGGCATAGATATCTGTAGTATGAGGCTTTAGCCAGGTTTCAGTGAGAGCAATGATGGACATTCTGGCCGGTAGTGAGTTTAATAATGCAGTGAGGTCATCAAAATGTTTGCTTAAAGATCTGACATTGTAATTAAAGATAGTTATGTTATTGTTGGCTTTGAGTAGTGTTTTAGCCTGTTCTGCTGTGTAGTAATGACAGTTGTTGTTAGGTTCATGTAAGTCATTTAATAGAAGGTTGGTATCAGGATCAATGTTTGGAATCATAAGATTTAGTGTGATTCTATAATTAAACTTAAAAATAGAACAATGCAAGTAGACTTAAGAATAGGACAATGCAAAAGGAGTTCTTGGCACTAAGTTAGTACATTGGATATGTTTTCAAAAATGAAAAAATGAGCTAAGGTAGTCAATTTACAGCTAATAAGAATCTAAAACTATAGCACCTGAGTTAGTTAATTAATTAAACAAAAGTTTATATATGAGTGTGATTCTAAAAAGATTTAAGAACAATGAATAATGCTAAACTTAAAGATATAATATCTGATCTATTGATTTTACTAGCTATTGGATTAGCACACTTTTGAACAGAAGTCACAGAGATTTAGTATATGTATTTACAATGTAATTGATTTATTATTTAACTAGCTAATAGAACTGGTTGGAAAATTACTATGATTAATATTAAGTTATAATGGAACAAATATTAAGATTCAGTATTGCACTAGTTGTGATTATAGAATTTATTAAAGGCAATATAAAGAAAATGAAAGCTAACTATTAAAGGAGAAATAAGTTGTAGTGGTTGTAGGTTATTGAAAAGCTGAGTAACCATAACAATGTACTCTCCAAAGCCGCTCCATAACAACAACAACAATAACAACACAATTATAAATGACTGAACCCAAACAAACATAGTATTCAATCCTCCTACTGCTCCCAACCCCTTACATTCCTCCTTTTCTAAATTACATTATATCATCCAACTTATAAATCCAACCTATCTGGAGGTTTGACAACTCTGCTGGAACGCCGGAGAATTGGAGGGTTTGCACTGTCCTGAGGTTCCTCCTCTTCTCTCACCCGGCTGGTTCCCTTATCAAACCTCCCAGGAGGTTCTTCCTGTATGCTAACCTGCTCTTTAAGTTTATTACCATTATTATCTGTTGTGGGCAGTTCCTTTAAACCACTCCTTACTGCTTCTGGTACTGTTGGAATCAGTGGTTGTTCTCCACTCCTAAACCTTGGCATGAGCTGATCTATATGCCTTTTCCATATCATGTTACCAAACCCTCTAATTAACACTTTATAATTCCTAACCCCTAATACCTCCACAATTTTTCCTTCTAACCAAGGGTCACCTTTCCCAAAGTTCCTTGCATACACAGCATCATCAACTTTAAAATGCTTCACCACTCCTTGAAGGTCACCAGCAGGTATGTTAGGCAATGAATTGTCCTCTTTAACATGACATTTGACAGCCGATACAGGGACATTAAAATTCCTATGAAACATCATTTCTGCTGGTGTCTTATTTGTGGAGGAATGAACAGTTTTCCTATGATTATATAAGAACCTACATAATCTGGTACTGAGAGAACCTTTTGTAAACTTGTGAAAACCTTCCTTCAATGACCTTACCGCCCTCTCCGCCAGACCATTTGATGAAGGATGGTATGGGGCTGGAGTAACATGTTCAATACTATTCTTACTAAAGAAGGCTTCCAGCTCTTGTGAGACAAAATAAGCAGCATTATCTGACACAACTGTGTCTGGTAACCCAAAATTACAAAAGGATTTCCTCAGTAACTCAGTAGTAACTGTGGATGTCATGGTGCTAGTTACTTGCACATCTAAGAATTTTGAAAAGGAATCCACAATTACCAAAAATATTTGCCCTCAACAGGACCTGCATAATCTATATGCACTCTAGACCATGGTGTCCCAGTGCTGGGCCAAGATAGGACAGGAGATGAATTTGGCTTAAAATTCTGAAAACAAATGGGACAACTCTTTGTCACTTCTGCAATATCTTGGTCCATCTTTGGCCACCAGACCCACTGCCTAGCTTCTGCTTTCATAGCATTGATACCATTATGACCTATATGCAGATGCTCCAATACCTTACATCTCAATTTTACAGGCACTACCACTCTATTTCTATACAATAATACATTATCATGAACAGTCAGATCTGATTTGACTGAATTATAATCAGATAAAAATACACTGTTTTTACACCATCCATATTTAACATTATTTACTACTTGGGATAATACAGCATCTATCCCAGTTTCCTCTTTGATTTTGTCAAATGATAAGTGTTTGAAATCGAGGAACTCTACTAATCTCACATATTCCGAAGGTATACCTGATTCTAAGCTGTGATCTTCAATAGGTAATCTACTAAATGCATCTGCAATAACATTTTCCTTACCAGCCTTGAATGACAATTCATAATCATACTGAGCTAATAACAGAGCCCAACACTGAATTCTGGCATTTGCATTTACTGGAATATGTTTCCCTTTACCAAACAACCCTAGCAATGGTTTATGATCTGTGCGAGCAACAAACTTTCTCCCTAGCAAAAAATATCTGAATTTCTTAACAGCATACACCAAAGCTAGACCTTCTTTATCAAGTTGAGAATAATTCTGTTCTGCCGGAGAAAGTTTCTTACTAGCAAAATACACAGGGTTTTCCTGGCCATTTACTACCTGGATTAACACACATCCAACACCCACAGAAGAAGCATCAACCTCAATTATTAATGGATGCTCTCCCGTAAAATTAGTCAACAAAGCTGAACACTCCAATTGTTTTTAATCCTTTGAACAGCTTCCTCTTCCACTGAAGACCACTCAAATGTAGCCCCCTTTTTTAACAAATCATACAGTGGTGCCAAAATTAAAGAAAAATTCTTAATAAACTTACAATAGTAAGTCACCATCCCCACAAAAGACTGAACTTCTCCTACAGACGTAGGTGAAGGTAAATTCAAAGAGCCTCCACCTTCTGAGAGAGAGGTTTAATACCTGCTCCAGAAATCTCATACCCCAGATATGCAATAGATCTGGCTTTCAACACTGACTTATCCTTATTCAGTACTACATTATGCTCTTGTAAAATACTCAACACCTGCCTGAGTCTGACATCATGCTCAACTTCTGTGGCACCACATACAGTGGTACCTCGACTTACGATATTAATCCGTCAGAGAGGGCATATCTTAAGACGAAACAATCGTTAAACGAATCAATTTTCCCATAAGAAATAATGGAAATAAATTTAATCTGTCCAAGACTTCCAAAAGTAGTTAAATAAAATATTTTTTAGAACTTTTTGACATTAAATAATACACAATATAATGAAGAATAACTAAATACACATGCAAATATTGTATAATAACATGTCACTTACATTTATTGAAGAGTTGTTGATGTGTGGAGGACGGGAGGAGGGAGAAGGTGGAGTAGTATGCTAGTGTTTGGAAGGGAATCCCTTCCATTAACACTGCAGGTACCAAGTTCTTTTCTGGGGTTACTGGCCTTTTCTTTGAATGCTACACTCCCTGCATGAATGCTACACTCCCTGCATGAATGCTACACTCCCTGCATGAATGCTACACTCCCTGCATGAATGCTACACTCCCTGCATGAATGCTACACTCCTGCATGAATGCTACACTCCTGCATGAATGCTACACTCCCTGCATGAATGCTACACTCCCTGCATGAATGCTACACTCCCTGCATGAATGCTACACTCCCTGCATGAATGCTACACTCCCTGCATGAATGCTACACTCCCTGCATGAATGCTACACTCCCTGCATGAATGCTACACTCCC